>JAUTBT010013664.1:0-23207 GCA_032361225.1 Lepetodrilus schrolli
AGCAGTGAAAATCAACAACTCGCATGGCTGGCATGCATCAGCGATATTGACCTAACAACTGCACATTGCTAATGCATGCGCCTTCCTATAATACAGGTGTAGTGATATAAATTTAGATTGCAATTAAACTGCGTGGGACCTACTTTTTCTACGGACTACTTGGCCACCGTTGACAATGAGAACCTGTGCTATGCCCCCATAGGTAGTCCGTGCCTAAATTGTGGTTTACGTCATTTCCTGGCATAATTAAAGCATAGCGTTCGGCCTGATTTACGCCAGGTCTGCAGTACGACCCTTTCGTGAAACGCCAAATATTACTGTGTATTATACATTTCCATATATATCTGTATGTATCTTACTGTCTTCTTGTCTTGGTTTCTGGGCATAGTTCTTTATTACTGTTTATACCGGTATATAGTAAGTTGGGAAAACATTTTTCCAATCCTGTTCTGACGAATAAACTGTTTAAATCAATCGTTATGCGGTACAGTAGCAGTATGTAATACTGTGGATATTCCAATTAACCTATCGCGAAGCCACGTCCCGATTGGCTGACGGGTACTGCCACTAACTGGGAGATTGACATGTCACGATATGTAAATTGAATTTACATCGCACGTAACTTCAAACAGCTCAAACATAGTTGAGTATATAGATGTGACAACAACTAAATTATAAAGTTTACATACATTTCGATTTAACGGCATGAAGTTAGACTTGGATCTTGATATGCCTCCAAGCCAGATCTCGTCCAGAAGAGACGTGCACGCCTGCTGAGTGAGAAAGACCTTGCTGTGGAACTTGATAGCGAGCTGCAGACACGACTTGCCTCCCCACCAAGTTGTTCTCCTGCGTAGGAGTCGAGAAGAGTCATGATCGTCGAGCTCGAAACTCTTCTTCAGCATCCCCACTGCTACCTCCTCGAACTCTCTGCGGAGAAGTGACAAGTTGAATAACAACACAATCAAATTGGAGACCTTATGTTTCCCACGTTCAGCGTCAAACGTGAGAGTCAAACGTGAGAATTCCTACGCATTACGTCACATTGTTTTGTTGGTCACGTGCTATTTGACAGGCGTAGGTTAGAACATACAGAAGTGAATTTTGACATGAAATGTAAGCTACAACGTATTCTTTAAAATATTGGTTCCCAACAAAAATAATTACTGTGCATTGGTGGTCAGTTGTGTCATCTTCTCTATGTCATCTTCTTGTTTGGCCATCCGTCTTAGTAGGACCTCCGCCACGAGGGCTGACGTCATCTTGTCCTAGGACATAATATGTTTGAGGTTATGTCATCGCTGATACCACCGTTCGTTTTCCTGTTGAACTTTACTCTGCATGTCTGCGTGTGTGTGTTAGTGTGTGTGTGTGTGTGTGTGTGTGTGTGTGTGTGTTAGTATGTGTGTTTGTGTGTGTGTGTGTTAGTGTGTGTGTGTGTGTTAGTGTGTGTGTGTGTGTGTGTTTGTGTGTGTTAGTGTGTGTGTGTGTTAGTGTGTGTGTGTTTGTGTGTGTGTGAGTGTGTGAGTGTGTGTGTGTGGAGGGGGGTTAATGATTGTTATGGTTGTGGTTTAGTTGTTTGTTTTGTGTTGATTTTGTTTTTGAGTAATTTTGTAGTCGTTTTCAAGATCCTTACGGTTGAATCACAGACTGTCAGGTTATGACAGAAGGAATGATTGCATGGTAACCATGGCCGATTGATTAAATGCGAAGCGTTTGTTGTCAATGAGTATCCAAAAAGACAGAGAGGTGAATGTCGTATAATGGTATAATACCTCACACCATCTCCACAGCATCATGGCAAGCTTCTGCCTATTTGTCATCAGTGCCCAAAGAAACATTTCCTGGATAGGAGGCAAGCAGGTTCGAAATCCGTCTGGATCTAAAGTGAAATAATACATGTGTGACAAGTATCTTACATTCATCTGTATACTTATTCTTGTTCGGGATACCAGGCTTACGTTACACGAAAGGTAGTCCAAACGTAAATAGTACAATGTGCAAGATAGGCACCGAATTAGGCCAGGATAACAGTGTCACCCTTTCGTAAGAGAAATGTATTCTGTATTAAAATGTGTACCCCATGTATTTACATGGCGACACTTTCTACATTAACTATGTTTCCAAGAAGACAAGTGATCATCTGGTAGACGTATTCACTTGTGCCCGCTGGTTTGGGGATATGATGGAGCTGAAACGAATATTCGAATATTCGGGAATGAATATTAAATTACGAATATTAAAACAGCATTCGAATATTCGACCACACCAATGACCTAATAGCTTTTAGACCTTCTTATTTCGATGTTACTGCTCAATATCAGAAAGCACAACAATGGGCATTTACTGATCATACTACATTCGACTTTTAGTTTTTTTATCGATAGGGTGACTATAGACCGGAAGTCACTTTGTGGCGCATTATATTGTAATAAGATTGCATACGAATAGGAGAACATTTTAACCGGATGTTCCCGTCCCTACCCCGCAATAGTATTGTTGATATACTTACTTGTCAGAAGCATGGTGATGTGTCTAGGATGACTGACGGCTTCACACTGACATCCTCGGCCTGTGCACGGCAGAGAGTAGCAGGGCCCCAAGATGTCCATCAACGCTGTGCGGACGTCAACGGGGATGATAAGCGTCTGCTTCCCCGAACTCTGCAACAAATTTGGTTGTTACCGAAGCTATCGTATACGTAACGACATTGTTAAGCCTTCGTGGATGAACATTTGACGCTTTCGGGTTCATCCTAATTTCCTTCAAGATGGCCGTAACGATGTCGTTACGTATGCGATGGCTTCGGGAATATGGCCCCAGGGCTCCGTAGAACGTGCGTAGCGCTACGAGAATCGTAAGGCCATGTTAGCGCACTAACACCTGTCACAAATATTGTGTAGTAGTAGTAGTAATAACGTATATTATTACGAGCGTATCCAATATTCGTGACAGGCACCTGTGGTTAGCGTAAGTAAGGAGTTACGAGTCTCATAGCGCTGCGATCGTCCTGTGGAACGGACCTATGGCCTCAGCTGTGTTTCTCGAATTGTTCGTACTAACGAACGTCTTCCGGACGTAAATTAACTCGTCTGCCACGGTAGTCCTGGGCTCTGCTGTACAGAATCGCGTAACTGTAAAGTAACCTAAACTCCAACCTTAGCCGAATAGACCACACCAGTGCTCAGTTGTGAGCTAATGTTACATTAGAGCCGCCGTCTGCATTTCACGAAAGGGACGTACATACAGTAGTCGTGGCGAAATCAGAGCATACGCTATTCTTTTATTAAGGCAGGACATGAGGTAAATCTCGATTTATTCATTATCCATTCGTAAAATGTAGGCCAGGCTTAACAGAAATATGTAGACTTCGATCTAGTTAGTAAACGTTTATTTATTTTTAGAACTATTGCGAATCGTTGTTAATTATTACTGGTTGGAAAAATATATAATTTAGGAATTAATGTTGAGTTATTGGCCTTTCTGAAGCTAATGGGTCACGAGACCAAATGCCATGAATGTTAGCAAGCCTATATATGTTTGGTTTGATAATTAACTGTTTTCACTCACCTGAGAATTCTTCTTCTTGGCTTCAATCAAGTACTTCCTACATGGTCCGAGGTATATGAACTGTAAAGTGTGAATGAATTTAAATTAAAGGGACTTGAACATTATGTGTAGGGTGGAGCAAATACAGTGCGACTTTCCGTCAGTTATTATACATAGTAGTAGTAGCAGTAGTAATAGTAGTAATAGCAGTAGTAATGGTAATAGCAGCAGAAGTAGCAGAGGCAGCCGGAGCGGTAGTAGAGTATAGCAGCAACAGCAGGAGGAGCGGAAGTAGAGTATAGCAGCAACAGCAGGAGGAGCGGTAGTAGAGTATAGCAGCAACAGCAGGAGGAGCGGTATTAGAGTATAGCATCAACAGCAGCAGGAGCGGTATTAGAGTATAGCAGCAACAGCAGGAGGAGCGGTAGTAGAATATAGCAGCAACAGCAGGAGGGGCGGTAGTAGAGTATAGCAGCAACAGCATAAGGAGCGGTAGTAGAGGATAGCAGCAACAGCAGGAGGAGCGGTATTAGAGTATAGCAGCAACAGCAGCAGGAGCGGTATTAGAGTATAGCAGCAACAGCAGGAGGGGCGGTATTAGAGTATAGCAGCAACAGCAGGAGGAGCGGTATTAGAGTATAGCTCCAACAGCAGGAGGGGCGGTAGTAGAGTATAGCAGCAACAGCAGTAGGAGCGGTATTAGGGTATAGCTCCAACAGCAGGAGGGGCGGTAGTAGAGTATAGCAGCAACAGCAGGAGGGGCGGTATTAGAGTATAGCAGCAACAGCAGGAGGAGCGGTAGTAGAGTATAGCAGCAACAGCAGGAGGAGCGGTAGTAGAATATAGCAGCAACAACTAGTATGTTCTACTGTGGGATGGAGTCTTTGACTAGTTTCTACTGACCCTGTTGTACAGATCCACCACATTGTCCATGGTAAAGTGCTGCTGCAGATCGATACCTTTCATTATGGACTCCACCACAGTGGCGCTGTTGTTGATCATAGCCTCTACCAGAAAGTAGGAGTGAGTGTTCTTGGCTTCTGAAAATAGGTTGATGTTGTTGTTGTTGTAAGGCGGAAGTTAAGCTGTTGTTTTTGTAAACTTGAAGTTAGGTCATCGTTGTTACTTTTTTCTTGAATTTAATTTTGCTATTATGTTGTTGTTGTTTGGAGAAAGCATATAATTCGTTCATGTTTGATTGGATATTGGATAAACACATGGGCGTTTGCCATTAAAATAATGGTAAAGATTATTAATATGGTTTATTTGTGCGTATACATTTTTTGGAAAATGGCCTAAATGTTGATAACGATACGTTACTAAATTCACATTTCAGTACGCGGACAATGTCGATGAAGAACGTCTTGTGATAAGGTCGTGCGAATGTTTATGAAATAGTTTGCTAAAGTTGGAATTTAAATAGTAATAGGTCAAATAGACTGATTTGTTTTGTAATTTTTCAACTGGTTATAAGTACACGTATTTCTTAAAGCTGTGGCAAATTTGAGTGACCGGTATCATATAGTTTTGGAATAACGGTACCAAACGGGTTTGTAAAATGGCCTGCCAGATTAAAATAGATTGATTAATGGTGCGTGTGTGTGTGTGTGAGAGAGAGAGAGAGAGAGAGAGAGAGACAGAGAGTGAATGTGTGTTTGCGTGTATGAGTGTGCGTCCGTGCGTGTGTGTTTGCGTGTATGAGTGTGCGTCCGTGCGTGTGTGTGTGCGCGCGCGTGTGTGTGTATACGCGCGCACAATAAATGTGCACATACTTAGCGGCGCGTGCTCGATGGTGTTGGAAAAGCTGGGCTGCCGTCTGATACCAGAACTATTGGCCAGAAATGTCTCCAGTAGGTGGTGCAGCTTTCCCTCCTGCTTAGCTGGGATGAATGAATGAAATAGGATAATACACAAAAACATATAGTAGTAGTAGTAGTAGTAGTAGTAGTAGTACGTACTAGTAGTATTAGTATTAGTATTAGTAGTAGTAGTAGTAGTAGTAGTAGTAGTAGTAGTAGTAGTAGTAGTAGTAGTAGTAGTAGTAGTAGTAGTAGTAATAGTAGTAGTAGTAGTAGATGAAGAAGAAGAAGAATTGGACGATGAAGAAGATGAACGAACACAACAAGAAGAGAAACAAATAGTACGAAGAATAACAACAATAGTAATCATAACAATAAGTATTATTACAATTGTATAAATAAATAATTAAAGAATAAATTCTATGAATACATAAATAAATGAATACATAAATGTAAAAATTATATATTAAATAATCAATAAAAAGAAACAGACAATCAACAAACAAACAAAAATTAATAGTTTTAAAGTTTGGTAAATTCACCTTTAAGTAAGGACCACGTGATGACCATCTCAAGACTAAGACTATGGGGTTCTGGGTCAAACACGGTCAAGAGGTCAAAGTGTTTCAGGATGTATCTGATCTTGGATTCTTCTCTATTCGTCCCTGTTTCTTCTGTATGCAGATATCGCCTGAAGAAATTGATTGTGATTAAATATACTGAACTCCATTGAAAACGCACCGGAGGTAATACACATATATTTTGGAATACCAATGCACTATTATTTCATTCAGTTATGGCAACAAGAGAGACGATACAAAATATAAAGTCAGTAACATTTTGTATCCAACTCTAGCATTCACATAAACTAAGCAGCGTCAACGCATGGACAGAATCAGCCTATGGATACGGTTCTGGGGTAACCTCTGCCATTCAAATTTGAGTGTCTGCTCAAGATCTCGAACGATGTGGAACTGACCTTGTTAAAGAAGTCGTCCCACCTCGTCCCAAAATACTCGATTAGAGAATGGGTTAGGGGATAACACGGGCAATTCTAGGACGTATATGATTGCATTAACAAAACACTGCGTGGATAATCTTACAGTATGCATTCTTGCGCTGTCCTGTTGAAATGAGTGCAGTTCTTGTGAGTACGAAATCGGGTACTAGAACTCTTCTCAACACGTTATCGGGATAATGTTGGACTGTCACTCTTCCATGACATAAATGCAACGGTGTTCTGTGATGAGGACTGACGCCGCCCCATATCATGCCACACCATCTGTCAGTTTGGACAACGTATTCATCGAGATAACGTTCTCCACGCTGACGCCAAACATGTAGTTGTCCATCAGCATTTTAAAGATGAAAACGAGTTTCGGCTGAAAGCAAGACACCTTCATAACGCCATCTTCCCGGTATTCAAGTATTGACGACGATTAGACCAATTCAAGCGTACATTTCTATAGGGACGTCTAGCGTGGAAGTCTGTTGTACGTAAGCGGCGTCTTACGGTGTTGTCACTAACTGGACCCATATCCCTTGAATAGTAGGTGCCATGAGCTCGGCTGGTTGTGTCCGAGAAGGTGATGATCTTGTCTTGGTGTTATCCCTTTTTTGCCGAGGTTAAGGTCGATCCTTGGTTTATTCGAAATGAGTAAAATGTATTTATATTGTTGAATGATAGCATCCAAGACTCTGTGTTGTAGCGCGATTTAATGATCTAGCATCATGCATGCCAACGGATCTTTCACATTCTTGGGATGTCAATACTGGCATTGTAATAACTCTTTGTCAAATAAAATAACACTTACAAAAATGCATTGGCTTTTATAGGCTATGACTAAAGCTATCACAACTGACACACAAATACGCATGTTTCACGATAATTTTCTAAAACGAGACTTTGGTTTTGGTAACCATCTCCAGATGGTGGCGTTCCATGATTTGTTAATAAAGTGCACTGTTGTAAAAGTCCATTAATTTAGTGCTCTAACATTACTTTAATAAGTAACATAATTTCAGTTCCAATTTTGTATAAATTTCATGTTAAAAGTTATATAATAGCGGATAAAATACCATGGTGCGTTTTCAATGGCGTTCAGTATATATATCTCGAACAGTGTGGACGATTGGTCAAATAGAGCCATGGCTCGTATTGTTTACATAGATCGACGCATGTGTAGTGGAATTATGTACAGTTAAAAAACGCAATCTCCACAAGATATGCAAATAACAAGTTGTTTATGATTACCTGAAGCTAACATTGCCACTCTGATCCAATGATTTCTGATATTTAGGACGACCTCTCAGATACCGTCCGCAAATAAGATCAGCACAGCCTCCGGAACCCTGTATAGATCCAAAAGAAATGTGCACTAATTCAGAAGTGATACCCGTCAACAAATACTATAAGACATATGTTGAACCTTATATGTCACAGAAACGAATTCCTCACACGTGTGAAGAATTCGTGCGAATATATCACATAAATTGAACGAATTTGTCACCAATGTGTGACGTTTACGTTTGGCACCACTACCCCTATTGGAATAAAAACGAATTTGTCACATGCTACAAAAACTCGAAACAAATGTAATAAAATATTGTCCAGACGAAAATGTCAAACGAATCGGCAATAATAGTGCGATAAAATAAAACAGAATAGAGCAGGCATATTCGCCGGGTTATTTGAAAATCCTGCCACGCATAAAGTTATAGTTCAGATAAGGTCTATTGGCCCCATTTTCATGTTATGGCGCTAATCGTCTGTCCGTCTGTCCTTCTATTGGCAATTTGGTTTGTGCCTAAAATTATCTTGACCTAGGATATTCAAATTTGGTACGAAGGTTGGTAACGACTATTGGATGATCCATTTGGCTTGAGTACAGTAGGTCAAATATCAAGGTCGCTGTGACCTTGGACAATAAAACGATTTCGACTAGGATACTAAAACTTGATATGCAGGTTGGTCATAATCAGTGGATGAACTCTATTGATTTTGAGGTCACTAGGTCAAAGGTCTAGTGATCTTTTTGCGTATTTATTGTGGCAACATTGAGTGTCTTTTTAGAAGGGCGAGGCTTATATGTTTGACAGACATCATTTGTTAAATGAATATGTTAAAGGTCAAGGTCTCATGCAAAGCTTCCTTCGGGCGTATATTGCTCTGCTTAGTTTAAGTAGTTGCCTCCTGCATTCCTATTCATCATATAGGAATATTATTCCCTTTGACATAAAAATGTGTTACACATATTTTCACGCATTTTTCGATCAGAATTTGATATAGTCGGCACGTTGGCGTCCGTACGTACGTCCGTGTGTCCGAGTTTGCGTTATAGTTTTTAACTGTACTATATTTCCTTGTCAAACTGTTGCCGTTTACTTCCTAGTTCAAATGAGATCAATTTGAATTGGCAATAATGATTGCAGTTATTGATCCCCTCCTTGCAATCTATATACACTGATGATCTTTCTTAACATGCTTCCCCACTTCCGTTGATGGTCAAGTTGAGCTCGTACCATGGTTGAGCAAGCTCCACAAGATCCACACGCTCCACAAACTCGGTGGGATCAATGATTGTTTTATGGTACATCAATTTGGGCATCAACAGGGGCGGATACAGCATTTTAGGAACAGCGGAATTAACTTTGAAAAGGGTATGTCCATGATTTCGTGGGAGGGTAGAACTATATTGAGATTCGCATACCGAAACATGCGGTTCCTTTAATCATAATAAATTCGCCGATGACGGGCTGGACTCGGCTTGTACCCAGAGTTTAGAGATTGTTCTACGATAGCTAGAAGGCCAATTACAAAGGAATAATCCATTAAGCTATTATATATATGGTCTAAATTGATGTTACTAAAGATAATGTTTGTGAGTTGGATATTCCCGTCGTAATTTCGCAATTCTTTCACTATAGTTTTAGGGGAGCTGAACAAACACATCTACGAAATCTACAGACTGTACAGATGCCTAAAATCCTGGTTCTACTGGTATCCAATGCCAATAATAGTATTACTTGGCTGTGCTCCACATCCTTGCTCCACAGCCTTGCTCCACATCAAAACTATTACCTTATTGCAACTCCATAGTATTCACATGCGCCAGGAAACTATTGTATTTTGCTCACTAAGCTTAAATACTCAGTTAGTTCACTTAATTAAAATTGGTTTATCTTGTTACAAATTGAAATTACACTATTATTAAATGGCTGTTCGGATTTAGGTGTATGTGAACATGGAACTATATTAGGATTCGTGCAATTATGTGTGCAACAATTCTATTTAATTAATTTGTAATTAATCTATTTAATAAATATGTAATATTATTTCATATTTAATCCTTCTTAATCTTTTAAAATATATTACATGTAATAATGCCCTCAAATATGCCACTTTAATCAACAAATAACATAAGAATGACTGGTTTAAATCAAGGGAGATTACTTTGACTATTATCACTGGTATTTCCCTCTCCAGGGCGGAAATCACGTGCTTCAACGACTGAGTACTTCCGTTCATCAGGACCATAACACAAGGCGGGCCGTCATCTGCTGGACATAAATAGAAAGTAAAGGTTTAATCAAAATTTACATTGTATTGCATCTCCGCCCATAAAGATTGACCTCTACCTTTATCTCCACCCATAAAGAATTACCTCCATTTATCTCCACCTCTAAATAATTACCTCAACATTTATCTCCAACCCTAAAGATTAAGTTGGTTGTTCATGAATCCCACAAGACTTTGAAAATGAATATTGCTTATTGAAAAAACGTGACCTGCTTTTATTTCCACCCCTGAGTAATTGCCTGCCTTTATCTCTACCTCTAAAAATTACCTCCCTTTATCTCCACCCCTAAAGAATGACCTGCCTTTATTTCCGGCTCCAATGGCCTGTTCCAGTCTGACTCTGAAGAAATGGATTTGTTTGGAAGAAGTGTAGTACGTGCCATCATCGATAAACAAATAATGAGAGAAGTTTGCTGACAGGTTGTGTCCCAAAACATCACTGTCTGCTCTTCTTCCAAGCTGAATGGTCTCGTTCTAAATAATATAAACCGATGGTAGCATTTATGATATCTTAGAAAGTCTTTCCATGTAGTGAGTGAATAATATTGTTTTACGTCACAGCGGGAATCTTTCCATATATAGTCCAGCGGATTAAGAGATGAATCGTGCACACAAAAATGGATATAGTGCCACCCTAGCCACAGGTTCCAGGTTCGAATCCCGCCCCGGAAGCCCGGAATCAATGTTCGCGAAAGTTACATTTCTGACGCGATATTTATAGGATGCGCTATCGGCAGAGTGGCAATGCCCGCTACGGATGTTGCGGGTTTCCTCCTGCCATAAACTGACAAGCCGTGATATAAGTGAAACAACCTTGAAAACGACTCTAAACCCAATTTTTTTTAAAGTAGTAGTAAATGTAGTAGTACACGCCCAACAAAGTGTAGCCGTATTCTGATTGGGTGACGGTTACTATTACTAACTGGGAAACAGTTCACGATAGCCTACCGAAGTTCGGAAGACTTGTTTATCATCTAGTGCGCCCCAGGGTGGACAGGCGATGGTGACTGGCTCCCTCGGTCCTAGGGTGTGACCCTCAAGTCTACCCAGAGCGTGATGAAGATGCCGAGAGATGCCAGTCTGTAGTCCGTGGGATGTCAGCAGAAGCTCTGCAAAACAACGTTAACGTCACCCGTTAATGATGCCGATTATTTGTCCCCCTACAAAGTATGGTGAATTATACCGATGATGATGCACAATTTACGATGCTTCACAAAGGCAGCGCTATGATCATATAACATTTGGTTTGCAATGACATAGTATGCCTAGTTCCGCAAACGTTTGGCTTTGCAATGATTTACCATAATCATAGTAGATCTACAAGTGTTTGTCAAACTGAGCCCTGATCATGAGTGGAAGTACTACTTCTATACAATGTATGTGACGTTTAGTTTGCAATGGCTTACAACTCATAGTAGGACAAAGGTTTGTCAAATGAAGCCCTGATCATGGATGAAAACACTGACATGCCGTTTTGGATTACAGTGATTTACAATGCTCATAGTACCACAAACGTTTACTAAATTCAGCCCTGATCATGGATGAAAACACTGACATACCGTTTTTTATTGCAATTATTTATAATGCTCATAGTACCACAAACGTTTGTCAAATCTGGCCCTGACCATGTACTAGTATATGGAAACACTGACTTGTCTTCGCTGTGAGGTCCTTGAGTCCGACATAGAGCTTGTCCTGAAGCTTCTGGGCCACCACCTTGTCCATGTGCTTCTCTCCGTCCTCGAAGTCCAGGAAGTGGATGCAAAGGTCACTGGGGGTCAGCTTAAGGACATTGACCGCCAGATGTGTCAGCTGATCAACAGATGTTTTGTCGTCCAGTCGTACAAACTGACCAAAGTATATTTAGTTAGTCTTGAGCTTTAATGTTCTATTTAATATTTTATATTATCCAAAATATGTGACAATTCTAGAGGTTTGATTTGATAAATCCAAAGCACAGCTAGTATTGGTAAAACATAAAAATTAATTTTAAATTTAAAACAAATAAAAAATATGAAAATATTGAAAACCAGTGGGACATGCGGAAAATGTAGCTTGTTGTCCAATACACTTATGTAAACAAATCAAATGTACATACAATATATGTATGACCATGAAATATGTCAACAAACAAAGCTGCTCGAAATAATAGGATAATTACGGTACCGATTACAATTTTACAATTATTTCGAGCAGCTACACATATTATCTTCTCGGATGTAGTAGGGGATTGGACAATCTCATTAATATCCGATATGAAACTGACGCTCAGGTATTTGTACACCGCTTCCAGAAGAATGTCAAAATGTTTAAGGAAAGAAACGAGATCTGATTTGAATTAGAATAGGGATTCGAATGCAAAATATTAAAGTCGAAAATTCTCACAAATGAAGATGGACTGTCCGCGTACAGTATCCTGCCGCACATGTTCGTGTCTCTAGAGACGATGCTGGTCTGTCTCTTCCAGATCTTCCCCCTCACGCCGCCGCCCACAGGATCACGCCCATCTACAGCCTCGTGTTCGTTCGCAGAGCGCCCACACACGCACATCCATCCAGAATCGACACTATGTTATTGGGGCAGATATGTGAAATAACTGTGCATTTTGTAATAAAGGCATGTAACTTTGCACCATATTAGATAAACAAATTGTAATATTCAGGGTGAGGGCCGAGCTGAACTATCTATATTATGATTTCCATCTTGATTTCCAAAATGGCCACCATTATTTAAACAACGTATTTTAATTGAATTTTAAGGAAATGTGTAAGTATCTGACATTGGCATACAATCTAAATCTTACCATTTACACCTATTTAAACCTTTATTTTATGAAATCCAAAATGTCTTTTGGCGATAAAAACTGTTTCTTCGATATCTTACTATATGGCAGCCATTTAAAAATTGGGGGGAACTATCTGAACAAGAAACAAACATTTCGACAATAAAATACTAGTAGGCCTTCTAATCTTATTTGGACGTAAACATATGTGTTGTGGTGGATAAATAGTGGCGGGCATTTGGGTTTTAAAAAACAACTGTATTCCCGAAAAATAAAACATTTGTATTATTTTGAAGCGGCCTTACCTATCTATGCTGTCTGGGTGGAAATATATGCATTCTTTTTTCTTGAGCCTTCGGATCCAATTCATGTCAGCAGGTGAAAGTAGCTGTGACAACCATTGAAGCTGGTTACATGTTAAATTACATTACAAATGTCTATGACATTAAGTAAGTGAGGGAGTGAGTTGAGTAACATACTATTTTATTATTTTTTTGCATTTTTTTAAAATATTTGTTTTAATTCTCCAATGCTGCTACATAGCCTATGATCATTAAAAATATTAAAGAGGCAAGATCATACTTGCATAGGGAATAATGGTCCGCAACAGGATGTGGTGTTTGTACCGTGGCAATACAGTTGCTAGTATTGATCATCCTTGGTTTGTCAGTACCAGCCAGTCCTCGCAGGTTTAGTGCAACATACAGCTTTACGGATATTGCGAGTCTAGTCCTGCCATAAACTAACAAGCCGTGATATAAGCGAAAGAATTTTGAAAGCGGCTCTAAACCCCAATTTATTGTTTAAAAGAAGATTTTCCCCACTAATTATCGAGTCTACCCTCGGACATTGGTGAGTACTATATTCTGACACTTACAATGTATGTCAGTTTTTATGCGCGAATTCCCTCCCAGGGTCCGATATTCATTTGTGTAAAATAGCGGTCCGTGGGGAGGAAACAGGTTTGTCTATTTTTTAGAACGAAGAATCGTTTTGTTTTAGAACAGACTACTTATTATGATAGACTGTTTTGTTCATCTATCCCAGTTGCTCTGGAAATATACATAAATTATTTATATGTAATCTTGCATGACAAGATGGTCTTGCCACTTTGGTAACTCACGGTGCGCCAGGGCAGCTCTTCAGAAGGTTCGCCGATAGAACCGGGGAAATCTGGCGTGTCCTGATCATCTTCATCTGACGTGTCGACACTCTCACTCTCACTCATTTCTGTACAGCAACACAAACTTTTATTGAGAGATTGAGAGAGAGAGAGAGAGAGAGAGAGAGGGGGGGGGAGGGGGAAGAGAGAGGGGAGTGAGGCAGGCAGGGAGAGAGAGGGGAGGTATGTGTGTATCGATCTGTTTGCATTTGTATATCTATGTATTGTGTATACGTGTGTATATGTACGTACATGTGTGTGCGTGTGCGTTTGCGTGCGTTCGTGTGTGTGTATGTACATGCATTCACTACATGCATATGTATACTTGTATATATACCCTATATAGTATATGGTTTAAACAGTGACCTAGAAATACTTCATATTTGATTATGTAGTAGATATACAACCAAACAAAAATAGAGAAGTGACGGAAATGTAAGTGACCGATCGCGATAAAATAAGGATGAAACCGTTACCTTAGAAGCAGCTATACACAGTGTAGTTCACAGACACTGATCGGGGCATTTACATATCGGACAATGAAAAATGACAAATATGTAGACTATGTGTTACTTATCCCTTCAAAATACGCTCTACAACTATAGTATACCGGTTACGGGTCGTTTCGCACCAAAACCCGTTCGTACCAACTCCGGGTCGTTTCGGCCGAGTCGTTTCACGCTTAGTTTCGGGTCGTTTCGTACCAATATTTGGATCCATATTTCAATTGTTGTGATCGACCAAAAAAAACACATCATTTTATGCGTTCTTTCAATAACGGGCTGGTTTCGTACCATTATTTTGATGCATATTTTAATTGTTGTGATCGACAAAAAAAAATAACATCATTTTATGCGTTTTTTCAATAACGGGCTGGTGTCGGGTCGTTTCGTACCATTGTTTGGATTCATAGTCCAATTGTTATGATTGACAAAGATGTCTGCATTGAGATCGAGCTGAGTGAAAACAGGGCACGTGGCATACTGTTCGAGGTGAGTTTCGTGTGAGTTTCATTATCTGTGATCGATAAAGACACTCATTTCAGGGACATCGGAGATATTGCATCAGCTGATCATTATATATAGCTAATAAATACGAAGAGGACAAAGATTAATACGATATTGTTTATTAGACATATAACGTCGCCGTCACCATAAATCATAACAATATTACAATGTTACAAAACAATACAAACAATACAGTAAATTATACTCAAAATTGCAAACAAATGAATATATATATATTATGCTTTATTATTAAAAACAGACAACCTTAATATGTACAATGAAACTTTTTATTATTCAAAACAAATAACAATACGGTAAACGCAATGAGATGTATAACCTTAATCAGTGTTATTACGGAACCTTTTTATTATTAAAAACAACAAACAACACGGTAAACGCAATATATATCAAAATCACGGACCCTAGACACTCTGGCGCCAGACATCCTCCACCCCCTACACATTGCCCCTATATATCTATAGTAGTAGTCGAAACATCTTCAGTGGAGGATTATTGTGTTGTGAAAACACTTGATTAATCTTGTACCCATACTCATTATCGAATACCGGAAATAGTGTGCATATAGAGTAGTACAAAATCATCAATGGAGATGAGGATTATCGAACTAAGCAAAATGGAACTACCACCTACTAAATGTGAACATTACAAAACCATTGGGACGAAACGACCCGACAGTAGTACGAAACGACCCGACATAGGTACGAACCGATCCGAGATTGGCGCGAAACGATCCTTGTTCGAAACGACCCGGAAGAACGTGTTTTGGTGCGAAACGACCCGTAACCTAGTAATAGTATTATACCTACCTATTACATTACATAGATGTGTATGTACAGTACATCACATTCATAATGCTCAACTATTATTATAAGTCCTACATGCCATCTACTAATTAATGCTCTATACCAACAGAGGCACACTTTAACCCGCGTCTGTTCACACAGATAACGAACATTTCCGGAGTATGTACATGTATAGTTGTGTGAAGTGCGCTATTACGAATAATCGGTGTACATCCGGTTGTACGGTACGATTATTTGTTAACGTTAACACGTACCTGTTTGCGGGGATTCAAGAAGTATCTCCTGAGAATATTATCTCGTTGCGTGACATTCGTCAGAGATTATCAAGCGTCGAACAAGTTCAGAAACGGATCCTAGTAATTAGCACAGGATTTAAAGCTGGAATAACACGCACTTGTCTATAGTTGATATAGAAATGCTAGTTATATGGATAATACAAGTAGGTTAGCCGAGAGACACAAGTCGTAAATAGTACAGACTATACTCGTGTGTAGCAGCTCATTGAAGCGAGGGAGACACGGATGATTGAATTTACGCTTCGCGCGAACGAATGGTTACGACCCGCCAGGCCGACACGAACTGTTAGTCCATTTTGTATATTTCACACCTAATGAATGAGCCAGTTTCACAAAGTTTCACGATGCCACCCCGGCTGATATTTGCTTATATAGGAACCATTCCCGTTTGAAAAAAATAAAATTTGATTTTATAACAGCTTCTCACAAGACCCCACTGAATACTAAATAGTATTCCAATTGGTAAAAGATGTACATGTTTGTCTAGCTGACATGGTAATGCTCAGTTATTCTAGAGGTGCACATGCCATGGATAGACACTATTTGTAAAACAGTATATGGACGTACAGATCACGTGACCAATATCGTTCATGGCACACATATACAAATATACAGAAAACAACGATTTAAAATGGATTATACTGTCGATTAACGACACACGAGGTGTGTCATGTGTATTCTGGGAACTGGACAGTACTGCCTGGGGCCTCGTTCCCGAAGCTATAATAATTACGCAAGCTATTCTAATTACGCAACACACATCGTAAGGAACATTTTAACTTTTTCGGGATCATCAAACTTTCTATCACGAAGTCTTAACGATGTGTCGTTACGTATACTATAGCTTCGGGAACAAATGGCCTCCGGAAGGTTCGCATATGTGTTTGGTTGTAGTAAGCTTGTTACACACTATTGTGTATGGAAGTGTTGAAATCGGTCCGTGTACAGAAATATTGGTAGGCAGTGCTAGGCACTGTTTTATATATATATATATAATTTTATTTTATTTCCATCTTTCATCATGTTCACCACAAGGTACAGGCTCTATAAAACATTAAATAAAACATTTTGTAATTGTTCTATAAAACGTAAATAATGAGGAGATAAAACATGTTAATATTTACCAACATAAGCAAAGGAGAGCATTGTCACTATTCAATTCTGTTATATCATTGTAATGTAATGTCATGTAAAGTATTCTATATCGATTGAAAATAAGGATGGTACATAATTCCATGAGACCTTTAGTTAGTAGTTTAAATTAACACTTCAACTACAACGACAGCTGAAGTTAAAAGTAGAAGATAAACCTAGTTTGTGCTTTAGTTTTCAAGTTGAACCTGATATGTCATTCTAACAACGTGATATATTGTTCGCATTGCCATATACACGTTTTACATGCGTACATGTACATCATGCAATCACTTCCTCGCGTTCTAAATTACACTACAACATGAGCAAGCCTGTCAACTATCACGTGGCCAACTAAATTACGTGATGTAATACGAAGAAACTTTCGCATTTGGAGTTTAAACTGGGCCAACTAAAGGTCTGTATTGACAAAATTATTAACTAAGGGCAATTTTTATATAAATATATGTAAAATCTAAATGCTTAATAAAAAATATCACGTTCCATCTTTTCTGTATACTCAAAAGATAGACAAAGCAAACACATCAAACATAATTTGCACAACATACTGGTAATGTAACAAATAACAAATACACAAATGCATAACATACATACAGCATGCATACAAGTATTAGTGTGTAGTAGGCCATAACAGACACAACTAAATCACTCGGTATTGTATAAATTTACTTTCAATGTTGCCGAGCATGTGGAGTTTTTGTCACCATTAATAGCAGCTGTACAAATGCAATAATGCTTATAACTGTAATATTTATTACAACAAAAGTATTATCATAAATGGCAATATTGATACGTGTGTATAGAGATTAATATCCGACAAGACATATAATCAGGGGCAGATCCAGGTTGGCTGGGCTCACCCGGTTTGATTTCACAACAGCTTTTGTATGGAGAGTTGGTCTTTGGAGTAAACTATTAAAACAGGGTATCAAAGGCCAATTTTTCACCGTAATCCAAAATCTATATTCGAACATAAAATCAGGCGTAAGTATGTCTAATAATTTATCTCCTTTTTTTCTCCAGTTGCGCAGGCGTCGGTCGAGGTGAAAACCTATCCCTCCGAGGATTTCGAGTCCATACAACTCAAGGTGATAGAAAAATCTCTACTGTAGAAAATGGAAACTAAATGTAACCATTAACACAACTAAAGTATTCATATTTAGTGTGGAGGCCCTGCCAAAAAAAAGCAAGCTAATGTTTAACTATGAAGACTATGAATTGGAACAAGTACACTCTTACACTTTCCTTGGAATCAAACTACATAGAAATATGCGACTAATAACATCTATTAAAGAACTAACAGCTTCTTCCTCGAAAGCTATGTTTTGTTTATTGAAAAGATAAAGAAATATTAACCTCCCACTTCATACTTTATTGTCAGCATTTGATGTTATGGTTGCACCAATTTTACTTCATGGTTCCGAGGTCTGTGGATATACTGATCTTTTTGAGAAAATACATCTGAAATTTCTAAAATTAGCCTGTGGATTAAGGAATTCAACAAGCTTTCTGATTTTGTTATTTAATTTTTTTAATTGGGGTTTAGACTCGCTTTCAAGATGCTTTTACTTATATCACGACTTGTCAGTATAGGGCAGGAGGAAACCCGCAACATCCGTAACTCTGAGTGTTGCAGTAAACCTGTGAGCACCGACTGGTACTGACAAAACCAAGGATAATAACTGCATTGCCACTCTACAGACATCGCATTCTATCAATATCGCGTCAGAAAGCTAACTTTCGCGAACAGTGATGCCGGGCCCGGGGCGGCATTTGAACCTGGAACCTTTGGCTCCGAAGTCCAACGTTCTACCACTTCGCTACCACCCGCACCAAGCTTTATGATATATGGAGAACTAGGAAAAATGCCTTTATATAGAAGTATGTATTGGCATAAAATACGAACATCCATAAAACTATCAAATACTATATGTACGTATTTATACTGTAACGTTTATCGAAATAATATGCCAAATGCCTGGCTTTCATGCATCGAAAATATACTCAACAGATGCGTATTCCTGCTGTTTTTCATAATCCACATTCAGTTTCTACAGCACATATCGAAAGAATCGTGAAAGATCAATATATTAAAAAGTGAAGAGAAATGATATTAAACAGCCATAAGGACAATTACTACAGTTGTATTAAAAACACTATTGTATTTGAAATATATCTTATTACCTAAATCTATTTCATGTCATATTTTAAAATTTAGAACAGGTATTGACTAAGTTACTATTGAAACTGGTCTTTGGTGTAATATGCCTAGGTATGAGAGGGCCTGTCCATTCTGTACATCACCTGCTTTAGCTGATGAATTTCATTATTTATTTAGATGTGAATACTTTGACACTGTTAGAAAGAAATATATCGCTCACAAATATCTTTGTTCCCCTAATATTAAATAAATATAAAAGACTATTTTGTACATCTGTCCTGAAAGAAATTAAGAATTTATCCAACTTTATAAAAATTGTAATGTCAATATTTGCCAAGTAAAATTTCTAACCATTACTAGTACATAATCAATTCATATATGTATGTAATATTATTTGTACTCTTGTACACCGTGGTAATAAGGGAATACAAAACTCTGAAACTCTGAAACTCTACAGCAACATTGAAAGGAAACTTTCAACTTTGAAACTAAATTGTCAGTGGTTGTGATTGAATTAGTGCTTTAAGTTGCAGCTGGAATATTTCACCAATACACCACAAAATTATCAGTGGGAAATAGATGTGTCAAAATATCCAGGAAAATATCACTTTATGAATAATAATGAGCAAAATCCTCAGAATTGTTGCATAGATATGAATACACATGAATAACATGGCATAATGATGAATATAAAACATTAATAAAACCTCAAATCGATGAATATGTTCTTATTAAAATGAGTAAATATATAGTACATATTTGATAATGGTATTGCAATTCGACAATATTATTAAGTAATATTTTAAAAATATTGACACAGAATTCTTCCTGAAATTGAAAACGTCATTTGCAACAATTTCTCCTGAAACTTTGAAACTTTTATTTTCCAAGTCTCCATTGCATGTTTTCCACCTGGGAAAATTATGTTTCATCTGTAGCTTCAGCAGAATTAAAGGAAGCCTATTGTGGTGAGATCTGTTTTCCATACCCGGAACCAGACCCGGACTTAATTCACTGCAATTTCATTGGCTCACGTGACCCAAAATACAAATAAAATATTTTCCTAGCCTTAACCCTAACCACATGAGCCAATCAGATTGCTGGGAATTGGGTCTGGGTCTAGGGAATAGACCACAGGTCTGGGTCCAGGTCCAGGGAATAGACCACATCACTTATTGTATTGGAAGAATTGGAAGCATGGGGCAATAAAACGATGCTACTGAGCATCATCTTTCCTCTGGACAGCCTTTAGAATGTTCTCCATCATCGCCGACTGCGTTTGCTGCTGATTTCTCAGTTCCTGAATCTCTGACAGCAAGGTTGACCTCGAGGTCACTTCCTGTCCCAGCATCTGCTGAAGATCTTTGATCTGACCTCGGAGTTCTTGTTCCTCTGTGACCTCATCCTTGACCTCATCCTTGACTGTGGTGACCTCAGCCATGACCTCCTTGGCTCTTGTGTGTTGCTGGGAAACCTGATCCTGTAGCTTATTCATCGCTCTGTTCAAAGTCGCACTACTCCTTGGATGCTCAGCCTTGACTTCAGTGACCTCAGCCTTGACCTTAGTGACTTCAGCCTTGACTTCTGCCATCATCAATTTCAGGTCATCATCTTTGGTTGACAATTGACTACAGAGGCTTTGGAAGTCTTGCTGAATTGATGTCAAGGTTCCATCTACTCTCAGTTTCAACCTGTAAACAGGTCGCGTTGAGAACATGATTTAAGGGGTGAATCTGGCACATTTTAAACATCCATTATTAATACTGTCATGCTTCCAATGATTTGTCATCTAATGGAGACAGAATAAGCATTAGTTTATTAAAATATATCAGTATGGGATGTTGATAACTGATTACAAAATAACAAATTTAAAATTCAAAATGAAATTTGATTTGTGGTTGAGTCGTTCTCAAGACTATTTCACTCATAACAGTCAAATCTGTGCATTTTGGCAATTTCCTACCACTTAAGAACCTGTACTCTCTACTCCAGCTTTAAATCAAGACATATCTCACCAACCCTTGCCTCCTTTTACTCTTGGAACATGTCTCATACATGGAGCTAATGGACTATTATTACTATATATAAGGGTGGGTGGTAGCGCAGTGGTAGAACGTTGGACTTCGGATGCAAAGGTTCCAGGTTCAAATCCTGCCCCGGGGTCCCCAGCTTCAATGTTCGTGAAAGTTACATTTCTGACATGATATTGATAGGATGTGCTGTCTGTAGAGTGGCAATGCAGTTATCATTCTTGGTCTTGTCAGTACCAGCCAGTGCTCGCAGGTGTACTGCAACATTCAGCGCTACAGATGTTGCGGGTTTCCTCCAGCCCTAAACTGAGTGAGTGATTATGGAGTTTAACGTCGCTGCGATAAGAGTCTTGAAAGCGACTCTAAACCCCAATTCAAACAAAAGAAAATACTCTACAATGGAGTAAGCCTGCTTTGTGTTATGCACCATGAAGGCTGGAAGTAGCCGGGCTGGATGCTAATTAGCCTGCACGTGACATGTGAGGAAGATAATGTGAAAATAGTGAATGCCCCGTCCATTACTTACTGCTTCACATCATTGGTGACCTGCAGTATGGCGACATCGACCTGTTTACTGCTGCGGGTGAAACACTCAGACAGGTCTTGTATTCTGGAAAATAACAACAGGAAAACAACCGTAATTGCAGTAGTTCAACAAAAGAATGTTCTTGAAAAGTAAACAATTATTATTATTATTATTATTATTATTGTTATTGTTTTACGTCGCAGCGGGAATATTTCGCCCATGACTATAGCGTTACTTTACAATACAATCATGCACGAAAATAAAAACAAGTGTGAAAAAAACATGCAAAAAGTCCAGAGTAATATATAGAAGATAGATAAATAGACAACGATAAGACAGTGTATAATATAATTATTGACAGTGTCAAATAATACTGCAAATTACATTCAACTAGCATAACACATCGTCACTTTTGAACCTGTGAAAAATCTTTTAAACTCTCCATGGTAGGGGAAAGGCTAAATATATTTTGCATGCCTAATGAACATACCTTTATTGCATGTCTGTTGATAAATAACGAACAGATCTACTGGCACTAGGTAATGTTATTGTTTTCATTTAATTAAAAACATTTATTTATTTTTTTTCTCTTCTGTTATTGCAATACGGTACTAGTTAATTTTTTTTCTAATTTTTTTTTCAATTTTTTTTTTCAATTTGAGTTCTTTCACTTATATCATGGCTTGTCAGTTTTAGGGCGCAATAAAACCTGCAGCATCTGTAGCAGATAAAGCTGCAAACACTCGCTGGTACTGACAGACAGGTACTGACTCCATTGCCATATTGTAGTGCTAGTCCAGTTACTGCCCAGTTCATAAGATTGGAAGAAAAACAAACAATATCACGGTGTATATTCAGAATCAATGAAATGTGCTGAAATACAGCATGTTAAAATTCTGCGCACCTACCCAAGACATGTAACATTGTAAATAAGGCTGGCAAACTGACAAAATATCTCTCCTTACCATTGACAATTGATATAAGCTTTGTAATCCATTCAACCAACCACTACATTAGCATAGAATAGTGGCTTAGTGTAGTTTAGTGTATGTAGTGAGAGGTAGTGCAGCCTGAACGCAGCCCAGAGATAATGAATCTTTTTTAGTACGATTTCATGCTCAAGCTCAAATTTCATATGGGGATTTGTGAAAAAAACCTTGAGTTGAGCATGAGTAAAATTTTTTATTTTTTTTCTTCTATTTCCCTTTTCTATTTTCTTATTAATCTTGGGGCCTGGCCCCGAGATTACGAAACGTTTCTGAGTAGATAGATACTCTTTATTATCCTGGTGGGGAAATTATTTTACATCTCAAGGTATACAGGCATAGAGAAGATTATAT
>JAUTBT010013675.1:0-15421 GCA_032361225.1 Lepetodrilus schrolli
CGACGCCTGATATTCCGACCCAGGATGTCCCAAACATCCCCACAGAAAATGGGATGTGATTTTGGTGGCGCTTAACTGATGAGGTCTATATTTTGAAAATAGCGACGCATAATATTACGTTAGTGTTACTAACGTTAGTGTTACTAACGTACGTTAGTGTTACTAACGTACAGTTACATTGTATGCGCTGACACGTGTCACATAGTTGTAACCGAATTTACCTGACCATGAAAACATGCAAGCCTCCAGGCTAAACATTACAGGTAATGCACGTTCTGAACTCAAACGATGAAGTTGCCGGAAATAACAAGCCGCGCATTAAAGGACAAAACTGGTGAAATACCAAAGATGATATACCCCTCTGTCTAATACAGTATTATCAATGCATGATTGATGGATAGTTCGTTCATACTGACATTCTCAACACCTAGTCATGTACAGCCAGATCTTTCACTGCTTGTTATCAGGAATGCATGTTCCTTGGAGAACCTTGTCCTAACTCATGGTCCTACCCTCGAAGACTTGTTGAGAAGAATCACCCTGCATTTATCCCCGCCTGTCTCCTTTGTGAACCAAAGCGCAGCTACCTATTCTTACCACTTCAACCGAGGACGATTGCCACGGCGATCCATGTCAAATAAAAGATCGGCACTTGTTAGCGCCACCAGGGGGCATGGCCGCCGCCTAAATTGTGTGATCTTCTACAGTTAGCCCCGACGTCATTAAATTTGTCACGTGTCCTCTACTCCAATTGTAGCTCGCGGTGGTCAGCGAACGGTCAGAACATTCTAACGCGATTCGCTTAATCCCCATCGAGGTCCCCCTCGCAAATATTGGACGCTGTCAGAAGGAGAACGACGGTTGTTCAAATCAGGGACAGTGGCCTTAACTAATAGCTCAGCAAACAATCTCCCAATTTTCATTTCTAATTCCGTTAAAGTAAGCACACTGTTTACGCAAGATTCTTCCAGGCCTTTTCGACTACACCGTAACAACACGACGTAACGTCTTGTGCAACGTTAAAGGTGACACATCGACAGGAAATATCATATTTCAAAGACGACCCAGTCGTGGGAAACTGCTTAATTTCAAGGCTGTTAATACATCTCCGTAGATATTTTATTGACAACACCTTAACTACCTAGAACATAAGTCAGAATGTTCAATAAGTGGATTTAACGAATTTCTAATAGCATGTCACAAAGACGGATAGGATAGTTCATTGTGCTGGTGAATACCAGATTGTCAATGGAATCCGGAGTTGAATAGGAAAATCTTAACTCCTTCAATATCCCCCTCGCAGTCAGTGGAAATCCTGGTCCAAATCTTCATATACAAATTGCAGACCTTTGAATCGAATGCTACTTTCTGCAGATTACTCTCCCATTGTATGTCATCCATACAGACTCTTTCATCTCTATATGGCCTATTTTGAGCTTATGTTTAGTGTCTTGAGTCAAGACTTGGGTAAGAATCATGTCCATGTGACAGTCATATGGTGTAACCTTGGCGGAGGCGATGTTCGTCGAATCCGGAACATAAGGATTATATCTGAGTCTGTATCCCAATGGCAGAGGAACATGTCTCTGTCATTCCCTGCCAGTCTCTGTGGTAGCCTGCAATGTGTTACTGTCAGTGTCTGAGATTAGCACTGGGCTCACATTTACGCTTGGTGTCATCAGGCTTGTAAGTGTCCAAGTACGTCTGGGACTTGTTGTGAAACCCCTGCTATGTCAGAGACGTATAAAGGGATTAATTGTGGGTCATGGATACAGCTTAAGTTCGTGCACTTTAAATGTTGGTCATTTTCACCCAGTCTCTTGCAAGACATCAATGGAACTTGAAACTGAATAATTTATAGCACTGAATGTCATACATTCCATATGTTTTCTTCTAAAATGCACACGTTTGGACACTTGGATCAAACATTTCGATGACAACATCCGTAAAACCTTTCCAAAAGGATATTCAATCAGAAACAATTCGTGTGGTCTAGCAAAGATAAGCTTTTCAATCAACCCTCGACCGATAAATAATTATCATAAAGCCTGATGTCTTTCTCAGTTAACCATGTAAATGCTGTTTGATCCTGCAGATTTAAAGAGGATTTCCCCTTCCACTTATCTATAGTCTCTGTGTTAACACTTGTTACGCCAAGCCATCAGGACGTGACGTCACAACCTCTCCAACATGACGGCTCCCTGGGGATAATAAACTCTCTCAGGAGTATACCCGGCTGTGCTTATGTAATAGAGCTCCAGGATTTCCCAACAGTACTTAGGGGCGGACATACCATTTCTATGCAGACATAATCTACAAAGTGGGTATACCTTGCAGTAACCCAGCACGATTACGACCGAAGTACGGCAAACGTTGGACGTAACCTGCTCTCGTGGTTCTACAGTCGACTCAATTATCGTTACTGTTGACTTGTAATGAGAAGCATTTGTCGTGGTCACGTCTCGTATTTGCATCAGGCAGGATATGAATGCTAGAAAGAACTTGACAGCTGTCATAAAACGTAACATAATCTGCCTGACTGACACACCTTTGTGGGTACTTATAGCAGGTCCTTGTGGACTTACTAAGTCAGTTATATAGTATAGAGCCAGTGTTCATAGTATGCGCTGTTCCACTTGTACAACCGTATTACATACTTTGATTCACCATACCAATCATTACATTCAAATTACACTTATATTCATACACACTCAAATATATTTTGTATATTGAAATACATCATTTTATATCTCATTATGTTAAATATTTAATTCATTTAGTTTTCTTTCTTTACTTATTCTTATTATTCCATCAATTTGTATCCGCGAACGTTGACACCGAAGCAGACCTTACATAAGAATTACGGCAAAGCAGACAATACCGGACCAGAATCTTATCAAATTCACACATGCCAATTTCAATGTGTTTGGATGCGACTTGTTTCTCGCATGACTTCCATCAAACTGATCTCGTCTGCGACTTTCTGACCAAGGGCAATACTTGTCACGGATCTCTGCCGTGTCGTCTGGTCCGGACCACCTGCTGAAGGAGCAGACGACTTAGTGACGCAACAGATTAGAACGGTGGAGTAAGGTCCGAGCAAATCCTAGAGATCATTCACTTCTGACAAAGACTGTTATACCATTCGTTCGTAGTCGCATGATCACTGTGAAAGCCGAATCCAGTCCTGTGGAAGGACCAACTGCTGGAATGTGGACGTTTGCAGGACACTGTCCTGTAGATCCCCAGGTTACGTAGATATTAATAATGTTATAGTGCCGTTATATCTGATGATCGGCGATAGCACGAGCAGACGGGAGAGCGGATGTCGCGATGATTACGGGTGATTAGCCGGAAACAAACGTCATGGCACAACGCTAAGCTCGCCAGATATAACAATACACCAACAGGCAAGGTACGCCTGTGCTTAGAGATAAGAATGCAGTCATGGGAAAGCAAATAACCTAAACTGCAGATATGAACAAGCAGAAAGATCTGACGTTTCCTGAACGATCCTTCATTTGCCTTACAGTTGCATACAAAGACATTGGTACTGATGACATTGCAAGACTAACTGAACATATAATTAAGATTCAATGATTTCATGGTAGAATGTAACACTACTGCGAAGAGCGAATTATTTATGACCGTTTTCTATCAATTATCCTGGGTACGTGTTATTATGATATAGTAATTTTACTAATTGAACAAAATATATGTATATTCTAAAGTCATGGCATGTGTAGGAATTACGAAGATGCATTCAAAGACGTAGCATATAAAGCAATGCGCTTGCGCACGCATACACAGATATACACACACGCGCGCGCGCACACATAAACATACACATACACAAACTTCACACACTGTATATATCCGTATATCTTTCTGAAGGAAGATAATCGCGTGACGAAGCTATTTTCAACATTTAAAGACTGCTAAGCTACAATTTCAGGCCACACAAAGTCGGCGGGTTGAGTCAAGGCATTGTGAAGACACGATATCATCAGAACACACGCAATGCCTGTTCAATTGTGTTGCCCTGCCCCCGAAAAAAACCCGCAGTGATGAGAGACTCCCGTCTTCGTGAATGGGAATCCAATCCTATAACAGCAGCGTTCATCTGCATGCTGATAATACATAGGAGGGGCTGGGGTATACGGGGGGTGGGGGTAGCATTATTATTTCAAGGAGTTACGCGGGAGCAATAAATTCTAGGATCTCTCCAACACAGAGTCTTTAGGGGATAACATTAACTCACTATTAGGAAACACCAAGTGGTAGGCCTCAGCTGTGGTCGAATTGTATGGCGTGGCATAGTCTTATTGAGTTCTGCGATTTTCATTCCAATTGGTGTGTCTTCAGATCAAATCTCCATTTCGATTTCGATTTCGCAGCAATGCATTTTAGTACCGTGATAGTGGAATGGATCGTGTGTTCATGGTCACCATTGGTGTGGCAGATTTGAGACGTCCCCCATGGCGTGTTGACAGAGTTACTAAGTGAGACTGATATACTTTGACTCTAACCGTTATGTAGGAGATGGCGATTGCGTCTTGCATTGTTCTCCTGTCATAAACACTCTGTCGACCAGGCCCTAATTTCTTACTTCCAGCCCTCCAAATCCATACTAAGCACCTTCGACGGTTTGATTGCCAACGCCGTGAACTTCAAAGCAGCGTGGTCCAAGTGCAGCTAATTAATGGCGTTGTTGACGTCACGTCAGACGGTCTGGGTCAGGCTGGCTCAGAAATGAGCTGCTTTTCGGAATTGGGCAACCCTTGAATCGTGGCATTATTTTGCTGAGTAGGGTAAAATACCGAGGACGACTCTTAAATAATTGACGCAGAGCACGTAGCTTTCGTAGGTGCAATCGTCCTTGTAACTATCAGTTGATGGCATTTTTTTCAGAACCACTTAGCAGATGTAAGTAATAGGTCGTTCCACAGTAAGACACCAGTAACGTGAAGTCTTTACGACATCGCTCTACCGCCACCATGAAACCTGCAACTACTATGACGTCTCATTTGAGCATATATTTATGATTAAATCATTACTACCTTGCATTAACAGGGATACATGCTCGAGCGATAACTAGCGTGATAATAATAATGGAAGAGTATCAATCCATCTAAAAAAAAATAACGATCTTCTTGTAATTTGACTATTTCAATTTGGTAAATCGCATATAAATAGTGTTTCACTTTCATTTATGTGTCCTATAAAATAAGGAAAATTAAATCTGCTTTAGGGAAACTAAATCAACAATTCATCAAGATATATCAATGCGCTCTGTTTGCCGATGAAGCGCATATATACTTCTGTATCGTTATTTCACAATTAAAGTACATATACTTCCACAAGCCTTTTTTCTCTCTCAACACACCGGAAGGTCACTTCTCTCCCGCAGTGTGTAATCTCCACGCGATCGTTGCTTCCCTGAAATTGCCGTCTGCTCAGCGACCGGACGTACGGCGATGTCGTGTGCCTGTAACGGACTTGTTCGATGACTCCTCCGGACCTATGGCTGACCAAGTGGACACAGCAAGCTCACATTTGCCATTACGACTGACCGTCCACTGGCAAAAGGACCCACTGACCGTTCAAGCCATGCATTCCGCCAGAGGCGTTTTCCACAAATTTTATATGACGGATTTAGTACTCGTTCTAGTCTCCACCGGCCTCCAATAGATTTAGAGACAGATGCGTCGCGCCCATTGAAACACAGATATAGGATATTAATATTAATCGATGTTTTCACTTCTAGGTTATAAGTCAGCTGAGCGTGATTTCTAGTTTGATATCGAATAAGCCAAGCTACCTCAGGTAAGATTCAGATGGCCTGTGTTTATGAGCAACCCTGAAGGCAGAATCATCCTCACACACACCTACACATCCACAAAGCTACTGACACCCATCCACCGATACCCACACCCGGTGTACTGTCTACTTCCACACAATAATTTCAGAATTGAGAGCTATCAACATGGTATTACAGTTCAATGAAATTGCTACGTTTTAATCCGATAGTTAGCTATGGTGGTCTAGCTGATACCTGAGATTGTGTGTACCGTCCAGGCTAAAAACTGTCCATTTAGCTCCAGGTCACAGACAGAGTGACAGATAGATTACTCTAGTGCTTTCAAAAACAAACTTCGTTGACTTTGACACACGTGTTTTGCGTCAAAGGTCACAACAATATCAAAGTGCAAAACACGACAAACGACATCCGATATATGCTTGACCCAGTTATCTAGCTTCCCCATCCATCACTTTAGACCCCCGTCTACGATGGTCTTTTAGCAGCACAATATTAAACTAGCAGCATGGTCGTCTGGGAACGCCCAGGTATAGGGGTAATGGGTCCAATTATAATCCGAAATGTCATCTCTCATTATGCTTTATCAACAGTAAAGGACTTTTTTGAGGCAACAAGTGGGCGTCAAAAAGTCAAAAGCTATACAGTAATTCCAATTACAAATTAACACGTTTAATGAGTGATGAAACTTTACTACTCATTTTGACATATAACTAGGCAGTGCCTTTTCCATGATACCGCTGTCGCATTATTCACTAATGCTCCATTTATATACGTTAAATAATATTACCATGTTCCTCCGCAGTTTCCTTTCAGTGTTCATACACACGATGACCACCACATGTTATAGTATGAAACAGTCTGGTCTGTAATATGTACTTCAAACCAACAGATGGTAGATACAAGTTACGTTGACCAAGAATATATTTTGTCGTTTTATATTGGCACCGTGGTACATTGAAAATAACACGGACTTGCCCTAAGAGCTGTCAATGTCACTACCATTAACAAACACAAAACATTCAGCACTGGCGGTCAGATGTTGGAATCGTGGTACAGTGAAAAAGAGCATGAACTTCTCCTAATAGCAGTCAATGTATTAAACACATAAAACATCAGTTTCTTGTCGTATTTGATGTTAGTGGCACAGTGAAAAGGAACATGAACTTTTCCTATGCGCTACCAATGTCAGCTGTACCACTAACATAAAAACATCAGTTTTTCTAGTAACAGCAGTGTATAGGTTTAGCTCCACGCTTCACTGAGGTCGACCTGGGACCTCGTGTTGAGCCTGACACAGGAGTTGTCACATAAGACCGATTATTGTCTCAATACCTGAAGATGAACAATGGCGGTCATCCATCACATCACGGACACGTCCAGGGCTCTGGCGCCAGGTCATGACCCCAGCAGGAGGAAGAAGAGGAAAAAAGAAACCCATCTAAAGTACGAGAAGTCAACTGCAGTACGATAAACCAATTATAGTACGATCTGACCACGATAGCTTTGGACAAGAGCATTGTAATTACTAGTATATGATTACATTTCTAGCATATTATGAAGCGAACGAAGTAAAAGCAAGACTGGAAAATTGAAATTATTCAATGGTCTTAAAGGCATGGATCAAAATAGGTCAAACTGGATGACATTGATTATGCTATTAACCTTCTGATTGACTGGATTGTAAATGATTACACGAACAGTTATCTTAGAGTATTAAACATACGTGTTCAAATACTCCACCTACCAGAATGTTATAGTTAATAATCACAAACATTGTTGTCAAATAGGTACTACTAGTATATTAATTGCTTGTTGTTGATAACTTGGCTGACTATTTCTAATTGTCGTCATTATTCTTTGTCAGTCGTTGTTAATGACGTTATCTTTCTTATTCAGAACGAAACATTTCAAGAAACTGATATCGTAACAAAGCACTAATAATGAAGGCATTTTAATACTCATCTGAATTTGGTTTGAATTGCTCGTTGCTCACGCAACCGGAAGTTATTAAAGTCTAAAAGCAGTATGTGAAGCTCCAACGGAGATATTACGTGGTCTTTCCCTTAAATAAAATCTGGGACACCAGAACACCCAGATCCAATACATATTTCAGGTAATAAACGTTTATTGTCATTCATCATTCTCCAGGCTATAAACAAAAAGGACAATGAATGGTTAATGTTTCCTAATAATCCTTCACGCTGAGAATAGGTTTACATAAGGGAGGTAAGCAGATATATATTGCATGTGTTTCTCATGGTTACTCTGGATATTTTGAAACACAGATAAATATTTCTGTATATCAGAATGCGTCTTTGTACTGTCCAGAAATGGAATCGGGATAGAAATGTCAGTTTATGATGGATATGTGTGTTTACTCCGGTGTTAATCCTATCTGAAGGTTCGCCTCGTCATATGTAGCAACTCACGACGATCGTAAATAAATGCGTCAGTGCTGACGAAATACGTACATCACTTATGAAAAGACCCTTTGGTTGAGAATTGCGACAGTATGGGACACAAACAACCAGTAGGCCTTCTTCACGCCCCTAGGAAATTGGGTTAACCTATCGCGAGTCTTTTAGCAATACAACAACAGTGTTTGTTCATGGAAGTGTGACCATTTCGAAATGATTAACCCTATGCGCTCCACACCAAGGTTCTGTACCGTATAGTGTATACCCTATGTTCTATAGACTGATGCGCGGATTGTAAATGGAGCTTGTAACAATTCAATAGCTTGAGCAAGTCAATTATTTCATATAAATCAGTTTTCTGGGGAATACTAACCAAATAGCGGTTGCAGTTTGAAGTGTCAACACACAAAGTAAATATATTAGCGGGAATTGTACCTTTACGATAGCAATCATGCATGCAATCATGCACTCAAAGTGCATATTTCCTCACAACTGGAAAGGTCACGAACTCTAACGTAGATATTCAATTGCAATCGTCTCTCAGTTCCGTTAGAACGCCGATAAATTAACTAAACATAGCGATTAACTCCCTGGATCAACTCCGAGGTCACTTTATCAACAATTGTTTTAGAAAGATTGGATGACTAATCAAAGTATGGCCGATTTGTAAAAGCAATTCTCTCAACATATTAATATAGGAATTAGCCCTGATTGAAATTCTGATGGAACCAGGTTGAATCGATCTTCTATCAGTTTGTCTTAACCCTGACGAGACTGTCCGGAGGGAAATACAAAATTAGAAGCCGTCACACATGATAGCAACTGTCGTCTGCTTGACCGCCATTGTTGTCTCCGCTCTGACTCATGCACGTTCATTGGATTACTGCACGTCCATGCTTGGGGGTATTCTGGTCATTTAGGGGGGATAATTAATGAAATTCCTAATTACAACAAAATCGAAAGTTCATCGGGCGTTCATCGAAATAATTTAGTCTTCTACTGTTGCATTTCAGTGTGTCCAGCGTCTTGTATTATTTCGTGTTCTCATACATTCATTCATTTCCACAAACGTAATTTGTAAATCACAAATACCGGACCTTGAAAAAATCTTATTCAAAGAAATACCACCCGTAATCCCATTTGTGAAATCGGTCAAGCGATCTAATCTGATGACTACCTGAATAAGCAATTGCTGTCCTATTTTATATGAATAATGCATTCAGAATGTCTTGGGGGTGAAATATACGAAAGTCAATATTCAAACATTTCGATTATCTTGAGTATTGATTAATTATTTGGGATTGGATATGTAGAGCTAGATGAATGGCAGGTATGTTTTATAATCTGTGATCGTATACTGAAATACAGTACCACGGAATGAAGCACAATACCATTGAGTGGATGCACTCTAATACACACGAAATGCCTAAGGTGTACTAGAAATAGCAAACATCAAACTTAACTAACAGAAACAACTATTGAACGGCCGTTTTTGTGCAACCTTGCTGCAAGCGTGTTCCATACTAATATACAGAGGCTACGCCAATGACATATATAGAAAGGCGATGATTTTCTCGATAACTGTGTCACTATTTTCCCGCCGTTATATACTCAACGCCTTCGGACAAACTGATGCATCAGTCGTGTTCGTGCTACTTAGATTAACGACAGCGAATGTCATGGAAAAACTATCAATGCCCCTCGTCTCAACTCGATCATATATTGCCCCAAACCGGGTCGTGGCTTCTGGCTGAGACAAATGAACATTCGTATTACTATTCAAGTTATTCAATACATTCTAGATACAACCAGGTAACATAAAACATTACCAGGCTATAATACTCTGGAGATATGGTGGCCATACGTTTACTAGTATTACATGTATATGTCTGTTTTACGGTACATTAAGCAATATGTAATCTATTTCAAAATGTGAGTTGCAAAATTCAATATAATCATCAAGGGTATTCTTTGAAGACAAGAATAATTAACCGTGGAACGATAATGAAAGGATATAGTTGCTAAATACGGAATGGCTAATGCTTTTCTCATCAGTGTGCAAGGGACCTGTTCTTTTCGGAGTTCCTAGTTTCGACATGTTCCCAGAGCTCTGCCAAAATCGTCCCCCCGTGTTTGGGATGACTAGCCGTGTCCAGAGTCCCGACATGAAACAGTTTCCAGGTGTGAATTACCTCGTATTAAGGTGGCAAGGAATGCTTGCCTCTTTTCCCTGACGTGATAATCTCAAGACTTGCCCTGCAATTTCCACTTAACAATGGACAAAATGGAAAGCTGTTTGCCTTTGACTAGTTTTCAACATGGCGAACGTCGGAGGTGACGACTGCGCAAACAGAACCGACGTGACGTGCGGATACTGACATGACTTGTCGTCTTATAGAGAAAATCTCGTCTGGATTCGCACGTGCCTAGACGTTATCGTCGCAGACCGAGACTAGGAGCGAAAATGACCAATGTCCGAATCAAATATCGGAATGAAGCCGGAATGCAGAATCGCGCATTCCAGCGTGAATTGAGTCGACCTACATATATCGACGTTCCTTTAGCACTTAAAGGGCAAGCACTTCACACAAAGCTATATCGAACGCTTACTATGATCTGTTATCTCATGTCAATAAGTATTGCCGATACAAGCACAATAGCTTTGTGTCAGCCCACAAACGATGTCATTAGATGGCTGTTGACACGCACTTCATACATCGATCTTCACATCCTATAACAGACAATGCCGAACTACATAGTGTGGTTTTGAAACACTTCGATTCGGGAGGCTGTTATAAGTTCTCGAATCAGTCTCTGGCCCAATAATGTAAAAAGCAATTAGTAGGATTCTAGTCAACGTCAACACAGACGTTTACTTTCTAAATACAAAAACGCTGACGTGTTGCAATTTCCATACCGGTGACCTTGACTTGCTGTATACCAAATACAAATGGCGTCTCGCTTCGAATCTACTTAAGATATTTGCTACCGTGAGACTATATGTTAAATTGATTCGACCTTAAAACTAAACATAGCCGTAGCCGTCTACCTATGGTCAAAACAATTAGATCGGGCTAGATAACGGATGTTCTGTTGTTGACATTTCTATTTTGCCCGAGGTTAATAAGCTTAACACCGAAAATGGATTCCCGTACTAAAGGAAATATCAGATGAATCTTCTGGCCGAAAGTACTCTTATACGAATTTCAGCTCGATCACATACTTTAAAGATCTGACTATTTATTATGTATTTTCCTTCATACTGCAGAATCGTAACTTTGATACATGTTAATTCTTAATAAGACGATTACTTAAGTGAAATGCATCTGCTTTATACGTGCATTCACGGATTTTCTTCGAATTATACTCAAGTAGTTAATGCTAATACCACAACATGTCGGAAAGAAAATCGCTGCAATATTTGAATAATTAAAATCCGCACTTCGGGGTACCATGACCTTCTGACTAAAGTCCAATATACGAGATGACGTGATCGTGGCTTGTGACAGTATGGCTCTGATAGCTTTCAAAGACACAAAGTATTCTAGGCGAGTTTCAAGTCAGTTTTCAATAATTTATTAATAAAATACACAATTTCTTTCCCCCCGTAATCCCTGATTAGTTGGTCACGCGACAATAATCCAATGAAAGCGAACGGGTCAACAACCCACAGCACAATTATGATACATCCGTCGGTACATTTATCTATAATCGCTCATCTTCATTAAATACGAAGGCAACGAAATGCACGTGAACTATAAACACGTGAATAGCGATCTCCAGAAAGACATTGACATAACGTACGTAAGAAACGTCTCAGAAGTAACGTAAAGGGCGTTCTTCTGTATCTACTGAGATACGATGACCTCAGCATGATATGGGGTCGTACATTGCTGCTATGCAAACAGTATTGGATAAGAGCAAGTATATGCACAATTGTGTAATATATGTCCTATCGTTGTGGATCGCTCGGGTGTATGGCCCACCGAGAATGGCACATAGGACAGGGACGTATTGACAACCACACGGATCAAATCCTTCTTCAAATAGAACGTAAATGTTGACAAAGTCCTTGAAATACGCAAGAACTGGGGCAACGTTGCTCAAGCGATAATTGATTATCCCCTAAGGAGAGAAACCTGTTAATGATGGCCTTGTACATATCAATACAATGATCGAAATTAATACAACCCAGCATGAATGCATCATAAATATATATGCTTAAATTTCCATATCAAGGACGCCCTATTTGAAGTAATAGCTTGTGCGTTGGATATAAACTGTATTCTACGATATTGGTAGTTTAATTGTTAATTTATAGTTAATTAAATAGGTGCAAAGAAGAATATTTAAAGAGTATTTAAACCAGGCAGATATAGATGGACAATACGCTGTAACGTTATCTTAGAGGAACATAGAATAGACACTAAATCTCCTGTGTCTTCCTTGTCACAAATTGACTGCTTAAATTCAAGCCATGATATCTATAACTTAAATATTAATGTTACTAATACGAATCTCTCAAGTAGGGGGAGGGGGGGGGGAAGGTTTTGGCTTAATAAATATATTCTGTGATCACTTTCTCTGGGTTCTTATTGAGTTATTTGAGATCACTTCTGCCCAGCATGAATGTCATTAAGACACAATTTAGATACTAGTATATCTACGTTGAGGATACCTGTAGGTTAGGTAGAAGTTGGCCTATAGTACAAATAGTATTTTGAAAGAAGCCGCCATCTGTCAAAGAGACAACATTAAAATAGAAAAACCTGTTACGCTGAGCAATTAAGAAATTTCAAACAGCCACGAGGACATCTGGTGACTTTGTCCTGATCCTCCTCGTTCTGTATGTCATTACAATTTTATAGCCATAGGCAGAGGGAGCTCATGGGCAATCTTCACCGTTCTCTGGTTCTGTAATTAGGGTTCGAAGGGGAGCACGCTTGATAGACACATGATCATCCGCATCTGTTGCACGAGGTATTGAAAACCTTGACCACGATGAGTAAAGATAAGAAAAAGCGTTGGTGTGATAACCGTGGGTTGAAAGAACACTGATAGACCTGTGATTAAAAAGATCAAACGGGACAATAAAAGAGCTATTCCCGCATTATTAGTAGCGAAATGATCAAGTCAACTGTGAAATAGTGATGTAATGACCATTACATGGCATATGACATTACAAGGCAAGTGAACCGAATCGGAATTTAGGTTAATGCAGTTCTGAAATTCTGTTTCGGCTGATTTCAAAGAGGCGATAGCTAGTACATCTTGGCGAAATATTAACTAGTAATAGAAGAATTTGTAAACAATTACTTGCAAATGACACCATTTTGAATTACAGCAACCTATTCTATTATGTTCTATGAGTTCATTTCCATATCCACTCCAAGCGAGCGGCTACACAGTTCACACGCAGTTAAACGCAGTTTAGTCACACAGTGCAAGGTTCCATCCAATTTGATTTCTTGAAATATCTACAGTAGTTCGTAAATCATGTATGATATAGATTACTAGCCGAGTTCTTCATATGTCCAGTGTTAAACACTGTACCAGAGATAAAGCCTATTTCACGGCTCACAGGATGTAAATGGTAGTCTTGAAAACGGTCAAATCAAGCATATATTAGAAGTTCAGAGGGCTGGACAATGTCCAAGCAGAGCAAGTGTTGCTGAGATTACATAGATAGGAGTTATAAACGTTCGGAAAACAAGATAGCGGACTTGTATGTGTTGGTCTTCGGGTACACCATGTGTACATTTAACTCACAACTGTGGTGTCCAATATTGACCACATAGTGTTAGAGGTAATGACCATTTACGACAACGATGGCCATGAACTTCTGAAGAATTCACCTGCTAATTAAGACGTCCTAGTTTTATAACAATGCGAATGGACACAATGCCGTCCTTTGAATCTACTTCTGCAAACAGGTTCTGTTGATAGAAATACAAATATGACAAAGCACTTCACACGCGTATTGATCTTGAAAACTTTACAGGAAACCTACCGTCCACAGACGTCAAGCAGCTTTGTACGTCTTTTCACGCCACGGTTTCGCATTCGGTTGGGATGTCGGTCAAGTTAGTTCAAACGATTACTAATGACGATCGCCAGACATTGGTAGACAAAATCTGTTTAATCGGAATACCTTTCGTTGGAGTTTCTTTTAACAACTCTCACATTTTTCAAAGGACATCGAGGCCAAAGAACTCAATTTCACCCCTGTTGCGAACTAGAATGTTCAAATTAATTACCCGTGGATAAAAGAGGCTTTTGTTGCTTCTCTAAGTTAAGCATGTCTTGTTTCCGCCTCGAGAACAGATTCCAGATCGTAGATCACAAAGCTCGTTTATTTCACCTCCGAATGCCCTTCTAGTGAGTTTTGCTTCGACTGGAATATCTAGACCAATTCCTCATATACAAAGACAGTGATATGACTTGAAAGGTAGTTTCAGTTACGATGTGAAAAACGATACCTAGTTAGTATACAGCTAATAGAATATTGCAATGGTTGTATTATCGAAATGATAATAACACACTTGTTCTATTCTTTATAGATTTCTATTGGGCATTTCAGAAACATAAGTGTTCTATGTCAAAAACGTTCTGAAGAGCCATCTGTAAACCGTACTGAAGTTACAATGGTATAATACTATTCTATACGAAGAAGTTAATTGAATACATCTGGTAAAAGTCATGCTTTGTCCACATATATGCACTCAAACCAATCATCGAATAACTAAGTTCAGGCTCTGTGCCTTCGTGTGCTCGAACGTGATATTCTTACATCGCTGGGCATGTTCGTGTCCAGAAGGAAGACACTATGACTCACTGACTTACTAAATGAACTACATTATCAGTTAGTCGAGGGTATGCAAATACCTTGAAGTCGAGCATAAACAGGGACGAATGTACTATTTGGGGTGGGTATCTGATACCACAAGATAAACGGAATGGGATACGTTGGAGAATTGTCTGAAAGACGTATCACACTTCGATCGCATATAAGTGTACTGACAGATCAGTACATCTGATATAGGTCTACATATTGAAGAGGTTTGCAAATACAGAATAGGTTCATTATATACCATACGCGAATATCATTCAATACTGATTTCAGGGCACGAAGGGGGGGGGGGGGGGGGGGGGGGGGGGGGGGGGGGGGGGGGGGGGGGGGGGG
>JAUTBT010013686.1:0-23204 GCA_032361225.1 Lepetodrilus schrolli
CTATCAATATCGCGTCAGAAAGGTAACTTCCGCGAACATTGATGCCGGGCCCCCGGGGCGGGATTTGAACCTGGAACATTTGGCTCCGAAGTCCAACGTTATATCACTGCGTTACCACCCGCCCCCTGGATACCCTAACAGGACACCTAATTGGTTGGCTCTGCGATGATTACCTAAGTTGGCATAACTTGTACCCAATCCTTTTCTATTGTGAATACAATATGTTTAAACTAAACATATCTCACGTAGTTAGTTTGATTACGCTATAGTCCAGCCTCAAGTCTCAATAACAACGGTATTACTTAGACCATTTCGAAAGATTTCGGAAACCAAAAGGAATACACTCAACAATAGTTTCCGAATTACATCAATATTGCATCACATTAATGTGACAGTATTACATATTCTTATGACGCACATGCTTGATTACCCGTTGTAATATAGATATTAAACATTGTATTATTTATAATGTGTACTATGTATAGCGGGTTTTCCTAACTTGGCATAACTTGTACCCAAACATGTTATCTTGTGAATAAAATATGTTTAAACTACGGCATGGCCAGTACATTGTAGGTCTTGATTAATTAAATTACTTTTTTTTTCTTCAATAAAATAACTTTATGAGACTTTATGCATATCCGTTCATCCCTGAGGCAGCTTCGCTGTCCTCAAAGTATGTCATATACAACCAGACACTACAGATCAGTCCTAGTCGTTACCAAAAGTCTTTCCGAGTCTGTGTCTGATTCTATAACGTCGTTGTTTTAATGTCGCCCCAAAGAACTCCACCAGACTGTGACTCCAATACCTTGTTTAGTGACCCCGCACATGAGCGGTCATGAGATAGCCTTGTGATACACAGACAATAATCCCACTGCTTTTGATCTGGTATCGCCCGGATAAGCATAGGATATGCCAGGACAGATGTCGTTGTCGTCGTCAGCGAGAGCAGCGGGTATGTAGTGATTCATGGATGACAGGCAACCCCAGGGCACATGTTGTGTATATTCGACGTAAGATGTAAGTGGAACTCGACCTCAAAAGGTTACGCGATTTAGTGGTACACAGCGCGGGATTGTGTTCGGGGCGAATACAGACTCGGGCGAATACAGCAGGATAAGGACGGTACTGATGCAGGTCTCCTCACGAGGTGAGGCTCCATCCAAGCTCCAATGCACAGGAGTGTTATTTCAAGAATGCACACCATTAGGCCAACGAGTTTAAACGGGACTTATCTTCAATCTGAAATACCTATGTAATAGCTGAGGGAAAAGATCAAGCGATACGGATTTTCATTGAGGACGATTGACCCAAGACGTCCTCTTAGTTTAGCTTTCAGAGAACACGTGAAAAACAACAAGGATCTGGGCATTAATATTACAACAAGTTGTACTCTTAAGCAAGGCCGAGCCCTCGCTTGTCAAGGAAGCGTGTAATTCTTACTTGAGTTTCCAGTACTTGCGGTGTAAGGAGCTCAAAGTATTCCAGGACAGTGGAGATTTGTACATGTCTTACAAGGAGGATTAATTCTCAACGATGTCTTTACGCGTGTGTCGACGCAGCCTGCACAGTGCTATGCACACGAAAGGCATGTACAGATTGCATATGTTTGCACCCCCCACGAATGTCCATTGATTTGTAAATGTTGATAAGAGCTTCCTCCACTTGGGAGAAGAAACCTCTAGCGTTTGGATTCTGCACTTGATAGAAGCCTCCCCTGTCCATGTGGGGTAGTTTGAGATGAAGTTGTTCCTAGTTACTAGTGACCTGCTGTATCGCGTGTTTACAACCATCCCCTGAACGATGCCTCGCCTAAATAACCCAATAATACTTGCTGAATCAAGACAGGTTGACCGGGGCCGTGTTAATGTGTCAATGAATGTCCTTGGAACAATTGTAGTATATTTGCTCTGCTGTACAATTTGCGTAATTTCCGCACAACCGGCGCTCGAGCGCTCGTGAATTGTTCCGCGAGATAATGAACATGACGAAGTGATCGGGTAATAATTGATGAACCGCTTAGCGTGTCTGAGAATCTCATGTGGATATTCTGTTCTGCTGTAGCAACCCGACCTGTCATCAACGGCTTATATACATGACACATTAAATGACTTTGATCTCAACGACAACTGTCTGAAAGGTACGCTAACCAGTCGGTGTCTGATCGTCCGTACGTACAGTTGGAACATCGTATTGGAACAGAAATCATTCGTCTCGCGAGAGACCATATAACACAAAATTAATGTGAGCCTAAAAGTAAAAAACATGTTTTAATATAGGAAGTCAAATGAAGGTGTCTTCATTGGATTGAGGAGCTTCAATGTTATAGTTTTACTTTCTCCGTTATAACTATTTAAAACTATATATAAATATGCGTACCTAAGGCTCTCATACATGTTGATAAATTGGCCATTAAATTGAAAATAAGCAGGAATGAGAGATATAGGCATAACACATGACTTATTTTCGTCATGGCAAGTAGCCCGTGGTGATACTGGAAACAATTGAAAGCATGGGCTGGGACAGCATGCAAATAACCTGGGTTGATGCCGAAATAAATTCAAAGTTTATCAGCGACAGTGCGGAAATATCCATATCTGATGCTGAATATAATTGAAATAATGGTCTGCGGAAGCATGCAAGCAACCCGGGCTGATACTGGAATCCTACAGCGTAGTGCAAATAACGCGCCCTGTTGGTGAACATTATTGAAGTATGGTCTGGAACAACGTTCAAGCAGGTGTAAATACTTCCAATCTAGCTGCACATGCTCGGAAAGAGTAAAACCTGATGAAGGCATCATATCCCCGTTGACAGGTGTGCGATAGAGAGGGAGTTGACAGGGGGGACCGGCGTTGTGTGGGTCTCGCCCGGGGGTCAGAACCCCCCATGTAGTAGATAAGCCACGTGACAATCCCTCTAAGTTAGATATGGCCTCGGAGAGGTGTCTTCCCGTTAAATACTTTAATACATAGATTAGTGTCAGCTGAGGGAAGACTGTGCATACATCTGGACATTAACGGCAAATAATAATTTGGTCGTTATTGTCTAGGTATTGGTATGCGGCGCGTGGTGATATGAAATGTTCTCGTAAGGGGTTTTGTTTATATCGATTGAATAACTAGTTCTAATTGAGCATACTTATTTCCAAGTGCATTATTTTAATGAAGGAACATCCTATTCCAGATAAAACAAGTATTGCTACAGCAACTGGAACTTCCCGACAGTCAAATGTTGTTTTCCTCTGCCGCCAGAAGGTCTTTCCCAACAGTGCTCTGTTCTGAATATAGACGTCGAGCGGACGTCGGAGAGGACACTCTTGAGTCCGAGAGAGTTCATAGGCGAGTGTCGGGTTTGTTTTATGGAACAGTTTAGGCCCTGTATATCCCCCTATCACAGATAAAACCCAAACTCGGAGTGGTAAGATATGTATTTTCTTTTATCATACACATGTCGATCAAAAAATCAATGACAGCAGCTGACATCAAACACCGAGAAAAAAAATACTGCTCTCAATATTATTCTCTGTCACGGATCAGCATCCACTTGTCGATTAACCAGAGAGACATTGTAATGTATCGTGAGCTCAATTGTTGTTCTTACGCGGTAATGTAACCAGCTGGTAGAAAAATAACCACTACCAATGTGATTGCATATTTTGGTTTCTGTGAGGTGGATATGTGTACAATTTCCGGCACGGCCGCTCTTTTGGGGGTAGGTGTCTTTGGATAGGAAATAAAGATATTTCTCGATGACTAAAAAATCTGAGAACAAAATTCACATGTCGGGGAAAGATTGTTCTTTCAGAATATGCAATAACCCAGATGGTGACCATTATTCCTTATGCAAGTATGATATTGCCTCTTTAATGAATTACGACCATGCATGAGTAATACATAACATGTTCATATCGATGGAGGTGATACTTATAGGATTGCAAATGGCAATGATTGGGGTAAATGCAAGGTGACATTTATGAACGAGTTACGGGCAAACATCATTGTAACGGTTTTAATATGGCATTATAACGCGCATGCGCGAGTACGGAGCTACCCTCATGGCAGACGGGATGCGGAGAATGTTGTAGAAGTGTCAAAGCGAACCGTGGTGTCTCCTGTTGATGGTCACCCACAGCGATTAGCTCTTACAAGTCGCTGTACTATCTCTGTGAGTCGTAGGTCACATGTTCCCGTCTCCAGCATCTCGCCTCCCCGGACAGGAAGCTGGACACAAGAATTCGCTCTCCTCATTTGAAGAGTATCTCAGGGGAGGTCACTCACAGCGTACACACTTCAGAGTCGACCCGTTTTCGCGGCAGTTTAGCTGTTTGTATCTGATAACACTATTTGCGATTCCCAGTGTGTGATTAACTACATGAAATGTGAATGGCCTTATTCGGAGGGGATTGCTGGTAAAGAGAACAGTTACATCTTACGACAACAAAAATAAACAGACACAAAAAACAGGCACACAAAGGCAATTCCTAATTACACTAGCTTACACGAACACATCGTCATCCTGTAATAGAAGCGTTTGCAGTGTAGTTAATTAGGCCTACAGATGTACCTCAGTGTCCAAGAGCCATAGAGAACGTCAACTGGGGGAACACGGAGAAAGGCCGTCATGCAAATACATCCGATTGACCTCTGTGTAGACATTATATAGAGATAAAAGCGTGGTCCTCGTTTGAAACAGTAACTGCAGATATATTGTTGACTCATTGGAGAGTTGTTGGCATTGCCTTGTTTCCTTGCGTGGTGAAGATAATGTATACTAGTACATGTACTAGTTACCTGCACCTTTGAACTGTAAATGTGACCATGAACCTTGCCTATAACTGTATACTATTCTCGTATACAGCTTGGAATAGGAGAAGTGACGTACACAGACAAGCGTATGGTAGAATACCATAATATGGGAACACATGATTGTAGATCTAAAGAACACATACTGTCAAAAGGGCAGTTTCTCCTTGCTCTCCCCTTGAATCTTAATATACCGGTATACCTACGGAAATGTTCCAGTGGAGGTTTCCATTACATTTTCCATGCAAGCATCCAAGTGGCAATTAAACGACTTGGATAAGATCTTCTAGGACTCCGTAAATCTTATATTACGGAAATGTAGCATTGTTGGCTGTGGTATCATATGTTCTAGATGTCGACACGTATTAGATCTCCAACAATCGGATGGCCTTGTCGTTGGTTACAGTTTAGCTCTTTCTTTGTTGTACATGTACACAGAATCGTGTCCTATTGTGTAATGTTATTTTTTTGGTGATATTCAAAGGCTTACATCCATGCCCAATTTCATCTACTAGCATTTATCCTGAAAACATGACGCTGCAAATCTACATAATTACAGTCAATAATAAAACCTTTAGCTACATCAATCATACTATGTAGTAAGTCGACCGACAAAAACGGTAGCACATCACTTCAACAATACGCATGCCTATCAAATAGCACATAAATAAAACGCGGACATAAATGTTTGAGCCTTCAGTACTACGTGTCATCCTCTCATCCTCTGTTCATATGACGTTCCCCTGCACGTCGTAATCTCACATACAATTGAAATTTCACTGTAGGTTCACAACCCCGAGAGGAGAGATACGACACATTTATCTGGTACAAGACGATAGACGGCGATGATAACGTGGGAAATAAATATGTACTTGGGCATACGCAAATGAGTCGACACCGTTTGAAGACAGTGGCCTTCTTATGATGATCTGGTGTCATTGGGAGGCAAAGCCGGAGGAAATGTTAGGTGGGTGGTAAGGTAAATTCGATGGGTCAGTGGGTTGCTGATGAGCACATGAATTCCATGGATGGAAATAATCAGAGAATACCTCACTAAATAGGAGTCCAGACTGAAATTAATGTTCACATTTCCGAGCATATGCTCCGTAATCACTCGTATCGTGTGGGTTATTCTAATTATCCAATATAATAATTTTAATGTAATAAACCATTGAAAACCGCCGACAAACAGCTTTATCGAGAAGGCGACCCTAATCAGCTGTTATGAATTCATCCGCCTGTGACATCAAGATCGTTTACTTCTTGTTGTACGTTTATTTCGATGGCAAAATATAGATCCTTTGACTATACCATTTAGAAGATAATACGCCATATTACTTAATTTTTATAATGCGAGATGAAAAACTATGGAATATATGGTATTTGAACTGTATAGTATTAGACGTTGAACTTTACTTACTCATACGGCGAGTAGCAACTACTAAATAGATATTACTGTAAATTCATATACTACTACTACTACTACTACTACTACTACTACTACTAATAATAATAATAATAATAATAATGTATATTTTTAACGCGCTAGCCTCCATGTACAAGGTGCATGCTCAAAGCGCTACAAAGGAATGTCTAATGGTACAACTGATTACAAAGATGGGTTTTGAGTTGGGCTTTAAATCTGGTGAATGTTTCTAAGAGTTGTATATGTGTTGGGAGGTCATTCTAGAGAATGGGAGCCACGATGTAGAAAGATATTTTTTCCGTAATGGGAGAGTGTGTAGGGTGGTATGGAAAGCAGTTGTAGATGTCCAGATCGAAGTGATCGTTTGGGCTTGTATGGGACAAGTAGGTTGGACAGATAGGATGGAGCCATGCTATTTACACACTTGAACACCAAGCAGAGCACCTCTAATATGATCTGAGCCACAACCGGAAGCCAGAATAGGAGTGATGTGACACGATTTGGGAGTTCTAGTGATTATTCGGGCTGCGGTGTTCTGTATTGTTTTGAGCTTGAATAAAGACGATTTAGTTAGTTCAGTCAAAAGGCTATTGGAGCAGTCTAGTCTGTAGAGTGTTTGAACAGGTATTTCTTACTCAAGAAGTAGAATAATGACTTGATGGTAAAAGGGTTTGTCTATATTTTATAATGTTCAATGTGAATCACATGGAACACATGATCTCCAATGTCTATGACAGTGGCTGTTAATATTTTAGCGGATGACCTAATTGCAAATTATTTTTACTAACGAAATGATAACAATATAATAGTTGACTGTCCTCTTTTTCATGTTAACGGTCATGTTCTCAACGTGCACTCCCCAATCCCCTGCACATCCTACCCCACTGCGTCACATGTCTCCAACACAATGCCTTCACAAATACCACATTGTTAAGAAACCACACTTTCAGTTGATAATCACACAGCGCCGTAGTAATCTATCAACGTTATTGTAGCACCCTATGTGTAAGTAATACAGAGGACGTGTATACCTCTGTCATTGATCACAAGTCTCATATTTGGAATTCAAAATGTATAGTAAATTAAGTATAAAGAGCACTTGGTAACCTTTAAAAACCCATTTGTCTGCGTCATGTGTTAATCCTGTTTGAAGACAACAAAGACATCTAACGCTTGTTAATAACATTTTTTGGGGGGTACGAGTTAAATACCATGAGCTTGTCTAAATCATTGTCATTTTATATTAGCCCACTGAGAACTAGCTATGATCCCGAGCTTTGTAGGCCGAGAGAACACGCTGCTATTCATTAAAGCGTGATCTAGCCTCAGAAGAAGGAAGAGGAGAGACGATGTTAAAAGCAGAACCGGAGATAATTTAATTGAGGTTGACATAATAATATCGCTCCCGGTTGACACTGGTTTATGGATGTAGGGAATTTAGACATGGTGGTGTTCCTAGACCCTAAACACCTGAATTATCTCCCCCGCATGTAGCCAATGCATATGAAGGTAAGGGCGTGTTATTTATGGGGACGGAGACTGTGCTCTGGGTCCACGCTGACGAACCTATGCCACAGTGTGGTGTGTATATCTGACGTGTATGTAAAGAGTCGTTATTCGCACCTGCTTATCAGTTGCGATGATTTATTACTGTACAATTTGACCAAGTTTAGTCATTAAGGTTTGTACACTGCATCTTGTGGCACGTACAATGTTCCTGTTAATAACTTATTGTGGTATTGATGTATACATTTCATTATGAAAATAATAAAGTAATAATGAACCAATATACATAAACACTGTTATCATATTCGCAGAAATCCATGTCAATGAATCAAAAGCATTGGGGATGGTTGAATGTAAATATTAATGAAATGCCTACTTCATAAATGAAAGTTGTTATATTAAATAGTACAGCATAACACCACACAATAAGAATGTTTAGCCCTAGGCAAGGGAAAGCACTCTAGTATGCCTTCGCGTATGACTTCTCACAATGCACATTTAGCCTGTTGCATACAATACAGCCTGTTCAAATTAACTTACCGTAGTACGACCTTCTGCATGAACAATAGTTGTCACCGACACTGATCACTGTAAGCGGTCATCTGACTATTGGTTTCTGATAGTGCAATAGTGGAACCTTATTATAGCTGCAGTAATTGTCTACTTCCAGTAGTGATCGTATTAGGAAACGCCTCCTTACTGCTCGTAATATAGGAAGACCACGAGTGGACTAAGGGCCAAATCATTTAACACTCAAGGGATGTCTTTGGGAATACACGACGCCCTTTCCCAACCTGTGGAACTGCATGTAGATGTGGCATGCGCGCACACACGCACGCACGCACACATAAGCGCGCGCACACACACACACGCATGCGAACTTACTAGTTTACTACAGAATGTCTTCGTTTCGGATATTACTATATAACTGATAACATAATAGCATAATCAATATTTGTGGTGAGTGTGTGTGTGTGTGTGTGTGTGTGTGCGTGCATGTGCGCGCGTGTTTATCTGCGTGTGTGTGCGTGGGTGTATGTGGGTGTTTAGGTAACCTTCAGACATTGGATCCATATACTATAGTGCACACGATTTCTTAAACTGTAGTAATAATTAATGAAATATACAATAAAAAGTACGGCAAGTATCAATACACCATATTTTGCGGTATGCTTGCGGTGTTTCTTCAACGCGAGTTGATTCTCGACTTACTATGGTAAACTCACACAAATGCTAACATTTATATTGCAAAGGCTTGATGTTGGCTGTTTTAGATTGCCACTCATAATGACCACATGCAAGGATCATCAGAAATAAGACCCTCAAAGTGCTTCCTGCTTTGGACTTTCTACTGTTCAGTGACATAAACACATTTCATATCGAGAGAGCACGTGGTATAACTTTGTTCGTGATCGGTAACACGGCTTTGTAAACGTCACACAATGCAACCATATTTTTATATTCTTTAATCTACACTGTTATACAATACATACATTGCTGAAGCTTTCAAAGACGATTAATGCCAGACCGCCTTGCCAATGTGTGGCACTGAAGCAGTGTGCATGTTCCTGTTTTTCGGAGACATTGATATACATGTAGGTAGAATCACTCTGATACGATACGGCACACTTGTAAACTATCAATATGATTTTCAAACCATTATTTAAATAATTCACTATAGTATATGAATGCATTATGAGGTATCGCAAATGTGTCATCTTGCAGCTTTGGTACAATACAAATAATACCATGTATATCGAATGCATGCCCCTATAGTCAGCTGATGGTATAGTTATGCGACTCGGAATTAGTTTCGGAATGCATTAGCATAGCTGAATTCAGCCCATTTCCAACAGTCGATGATAATATAAGAACAGTAACATGACGATGCCTGTTTGCCAACTAATATCAAGTATATCAACGTTTGCCTAAGTCTTTGCCTTGATGACCTCTTGTGTTAATTAATCTAACGTGTCCTGGACCGGGATGTGGGGTATGATGAATCCCTAATCCGATTTCTGACGTCAGAAACACGTAATTGTAACACGTTTCTTCGAAATCTGAATATTCCGAGTCAAAGGGTGGACAAGTTGAACCACCATTAAGAAAACAACAAAGAACGGTCACGATATATGCGGAAATCTTTACTTAATAATTAATGGGATTTCCTTTCACTGGTACCATGTGCATTCTTCATGCACCAATCTCAGTCATGTTTCTTGATAGCATGAGTTTACGTTTTGATGACGTCATTCTGAATAACTGAATACGGACACGTATGTATTGTATGATGTTTCATACTGGACTAACATTCCCGATGGCGTACATGTGTACACACTAAGGTTTGCCAGATATACCGAAAATCATTATTTCTTCGTAATTGAATGGACATTTCGTTAACATTAAGTCCCTTTTATACAACATTTCGTAGTCCAATACTGTTTACAATGCAATTCTGCAGCATACACAAGGTAACTTTATACCCATTAATATAATTATAACAGCCTACATTATTAAAACCGTTACAAATATAGTTTAACAAAATAGTACCGTAATCGTATGATATACAACTTTTCTTTCATTCCAAAATTGGCATAGATCAGTTGTCATTTGGTAAACTATCACCATATGTCGATGGAAACCACCACGTGACAGCCTCGTTTTGAGCACATGCTCTTGAGTAACGCCATCTGTTGGCGTAGTTCTCGTCTGGCAGTCACAACATAAACATTGCACAGTCGTGTCACCTTTACGACGTTGAGTCAGGCAGGTTAAAGCCTTTCATACAACAGGTCTGTCCCGTGACTGTGGAATAATAAGCAATTATTATGTAAGCAGTGACTGTGTAAACAACGACTATGCAGCATTGGTGTCAGAAAATAGCAACAATTATCTGTGCACTGTTGACCGAGATTCGTCAAATTAACGTTGAATTTCGGTTTTCTTATTTTTTTTACATTTTTATCTTCTGGATAACAGACATGCCTATAATTGCATGCACTGCAAATCGTGTATTTTGTTATAGAAGTTTAAATTAGGGACAATTTCGACGTGAATGCGACCTATATTGGTTTGCAGTGCTATTAGACACCGATATACTATTTGAAATGAACACAGCTTTACATATATATGCTGTGGTGACATATTATTAGAATGAGTTAACGATGTCGTGTTTACGTTGAGTCTTGGGGAAAAACAGTATTAATAACAGGATGTGTTAAAGCAGGGCACCCGACACGCGCGCATGAACCACAGATAAACCAATACAGAGCGCATGTGGAAATAGCACACCATCCATCCCTGGAGTTATCCAAGGCGGAGATGATCATACTCGGAAACCAGACATAACTCGACATTGGGGTTTAGTGTATGATGCGTTACAACATATCTAGCTAATTCAATAACGTATGGAACCGTTTGTTTTGCTTTCAATTACTATGGTACACGCAATTCAGGTTGTTTGTCCAATTCACTTGTGGATGGTGTGTCTATATTATGGTATTGAACTGAAAGTTATATGAACGAGCCATGTTATAATGAATTAGTTATGTTCGTCGCAGCGGGAATATTTCACCCATTTGAGAAGTTATTTTATATTCATTGACATTCTCTTCTGAAATCCTTTGTTTCATTACGAGCGAACCTATAAGGCGGCCCAAATTCAAGAACAAATTAAATAAACAAATAACACGAAATATATTATAAATATGTATTTCCATTAAGTAATCACTGCCTTGGGATGACACACATATTTATGGTCGATGATTGTACACTACTACTATACACGGACATATCTACATCTGCATCTTGCATGCAATAAGATCCTGCTTTGAGAACCCACTTGAGGAAAGTCCGTACAGGTATGCAAGGGAAGATCCATCTATACGGGGGCGTACTAATATAAACGCACCGGTGCCTGAACTATCGGCTGAGAAAATCTTGGTATGCACTGTACCCATGGAAGTAACTGTCCCGATAAGAGAAACGTTTTAATGATCGCCACAGACATTCGTGTAACTTTTTTGTACAACCGTTCAAGAACTACTGAGAATCGCCATATAAAACATAGACCATGTCAGTGGTAGAATCATTATCACAGCATTAATACAAATCCTTAGTAATCAGCGGTATTTTGGTATAGAAGCGATAACATTGAAGTCTGGCTTGTGTTCGACACTCGGGGAGTATTGTATGAAGACACCAGACAGATTAGCAACCAGACAGTGTGAATTTATGCCGCAATATTTCCATTAACGCAAACTGTGTATCTTCGGTTGTTTATGTATTTTTAAAAAGAGAAACATTCTGAGATGCATGGGTACCCATGTTGAACACGGTGCGAGTAAACTATTTAGCAATACCGAACAGGCCTGAATAGAAGTAAGACGACTAGCAGATATCCATGAATAAACTTGTACCTCGTTATACCACACTTGTTCCAGGTGTACATGAAATAACTCCAATATCTGCCCTTCTGACTTATACTATTGTGTAATATAAGTGTTGTATTGTTGCAGATATAGGAGGTAGCATACAGTGCATAATTGCAATCATATCTGGCACCACTACGCATATAACGGAAGTAGTAGGCATTGAACAATGCGGTCACTTCCGTGTCGTCATCGACGCAAGTTTCTGTTGAATTGTCCATCCTTATTTTCACTATATTTTGACAATTCCTAGTGCCATTAAATTAATCCTTTTCCTCAAAAGATAACAGGCTGTTATCGAAATGTATTTATACGAGTGAATATTAATATACTAGTGATAAACAGTTAGAATACAAGTAGTAGGCTCTTACAATGACGTTAAATACATTGTGCAAAGCATAAGTTGTTGTTGCTTTTTGTGTTTATATTTTAATTTTTGTATTTTAAAAGAAAATTAGGGTTTAAAGCCGCTTTCAGGGAAACTGCCTTAACTTAAAAAGGAACAACATGGAACTAGCATACTTATACCCAATGTGTATTGCATTCTATCCCGCTTCTTCATATACTGTTTATGCATGGCATGCAAGACAAAACAATATGTATTTGGTGCAATCGATGATCACATCGCTAATTTCTATGCACCATTGCGACATCTACTAGCTAGTATAATTGCATACACATATGCAAATAGCCAGTTTCTTGCACTACACGTTCAAACATATACTGACATGGCACCACGCATGACATTGCACAGCAGGTACACCATACAGAAACATTGACATGTACTGTTCTGCCTCGTCTGAATGTCTGGAGATATTAAACAGAGTGACAGAAATTGTCTCATCAGCTACAAAAAAATACGTCTTCAATGAACATCAATTGCCTCTTACGCCTGCATTCAAAACACATTAAAAGATTCGCTTGACGAAAGGCGCAGAAAAAGCCAGCAACCACCTATGTTACGAATCCTTTTCTAAAGAAAGCCCCTGCCGTCGTTAAACCGCCAGAAATAACACATCTTCGTAACAGATCCTGGAAATCAGCCTCCTCGTAGACTCAGTGTTGTATAGCCGTCTTCTGTCAATACAAGTAGAACTGGACGAGCTCTGCAGCATATGCTACCGCGCATCGTCTGTTTGCATGTTGCTAATGTTTGAAGATACCCGAACAGACGGGAATGTTTATGCTTAATTAGTTCGACGATATCTTATGATCAGGGAGCAGCATAACTTTCAAAGTTTCCGTCAGTCACATCACTCAATTTGTATAGAAACCGACTGCAACGTAGCGACAGGTACAGGTGAATTCTCAAAAAGAAAAATTGTCTCGTAGCCAACGTTTTCCTTACACTCTAACATACGTTCATGTACATGCACACACCCCAAATAATGGTATTACTAGTATACATTGTGGAAGCTGTTGACCAGACATGGGTTAATGCATTAGCTGACCTGATCATTGGCAGTATATGGTATACGTGTTCATGACATATTTAAGCTTGCATCCATGCATTGCAGACAAAACAAGGGGATGCTCTTGTTGAATGATTGCTAGATTTATTAGGTGTGTTAATACGTTTCTAGATGTGAATATGCTTGTAAGTGTAGTGACTGCTGAAAAGATAACACGGCGGACTTATTTTCTACCGGCTGGTCAACAAAACATATAGGATGTATGAAATATGATATTTCGGTTAATGACAGTCGTGTATGTAGTCAACACTTGTAAAATATGGTGTATTTTTTAATGTTGGTAAACTGAGAAGAGCGATAAGGAAAGTGACATTTTAATTACTATAAGATGATGCAAGTTTATATATGTCAACACTAGTATCACCTTGCGCGTGTTGGTTGCACAATTAATTATATTTATGAATATCAGTAAATATTCGATAATTAATAAAACACGTACAGTGCATCATCAATTACTTATGAGGCAATTGAATTATAGTATGTATGACGTAATGACATGACGTTAGGTTTTAACAAACACCTATTTCCGGTGTGAAATCCCGTTGAATTTCGTTGTGCTATGAGGACATTATCCTGTACACACGAGCATATGACTGAGTAGTGCTCTTGTAGAACTCGAGTAGGGTCAAGATATATGGATATGACCTGGTGCATTCACACCCACAAATGTTGAGACAATTGCCCGGCATGGCGGACTTCCTCACAATAGGCACATGCTATTTTTAGTTACAAATCCAATTGTCTATCTATTTATAGCATTAAATGATGCGGGGGGAACTCGTCACATCATGTGATTATTGTACTCACGCCCATGCCCGTGTCGTCATATTACAATACTTTCACATTATGCAATCGCAACCTCTTAATCAAATCACGATGACATAACTATTGCCATCAAGTGGCGTATTGTTCCCAATTGCGTCATTTCCAGGTCATTGAATCAATGAGTTAGTTTCACATGTTCAAATGAGGAAATGTGTTAGCCCGCTCAAAATACATCTCCATCGTCAAGCCTTTAAACATTGCTAGTGTGTCCTACATATATGTTCTATTGTAAACGTCACGGAGCACCTTCGGATGGTATTGGGGGATATATATATAAATACATTATTATGTATTTATTTGAGTAACTGGCTGTCACTGCCATGGACATGATGAGTTGGATATCACTGAAAGACCAAATATCAAAGGAGTTGAGGTAGAATATTGACAGGGACAATCATTTCCGGTGCAGTTGTTAGCGTGTTTAAATACGAATTATCGCCATCACCATATTCGTAATCGTCGTTAACATCATCATCATAAACATCATCATAATCATAATCATCATCGTCGTCGTCGTCGTCGTCATAGTCATCATTATCACAACCAGTGTCGTCATCGTCATCATTATCAGTATCACAATCACCAGCGTTATCACAATCACCAGCGTTATCACAATCATCCATAAATGTACGGACATTTCTTTCCATGAGCTATCTTGTACACCATGCTGTTTTTGTGAACTGGGATTATCAAAAACGTCTGTACTGTGTGGAGAGTCCTCGCCGGGTATTGCTGGAATGTATTTCCCATGCGGAAATGACCGGGAGAGTATGTGCACCGTCTGACCTCTTGTACATATGTGCTATTCAATAGTGTACGTGAGAACATGCATATTCCTCATATCATATAATTCCGCCCATTCATTGATAAATTCCGTGTTCGATGCTATTTTTACAATTAATTTGCTGAAAGAAGACGCGTGGCTTGTTAACACAATCCCACTCTCCTCTACGATATTTGATCAGAATGTATCATGCCATGCTCCATCCCAACCGTTATTCTCTACACAATGTTAAACAAATGAAATGTCATACTGTTACACTCGGAATACATCGGCCATATCCGCCTTAACTTCCACATTCTTCTTTGATAACGTATATGCATTCAGAGGTAGCTCATTCCGTTCATATTCGACGGACCTGTGTATCCCGACAGAAGAAATGCCACAACTTTCTCAATGAACGTCGCGCATTAATCATCAATGAAAGTTATACACCCAGCCCATTGAGACAATTGCCCTACCAACGAGATCGTGTCTGTCAATGAATTTACACATTATAGCAACGAGCCGTGGTGGTGTTAAACCGCAAGCTGTACCAACCGACACCACGCTCTGCATTCCGACATGCGAGAAGTGGTCTTAGATAAAGATTTGCCAATGCATGTTCTGTGTAATATCGCTATCTCAAGACATCTCCTTGCTTACCATTGGCGTTAATTGGCAGAATGTTTCGGGGTCCTGATGACCCGAGGTGAATCGGATCTGAGCTGGGGACAACGACTAAAAGTGCTTCATACATAAAACCGCAAAACACTTGCATGTCACCACTGAGGTGTTGACATACTGTGACACTAGCACACATTAGGTCTAGAGGGGAAGAATTACTAATGAATTGCCACACTCGTTCTGGAGTGGCTCGTGTTTCGTGTCGCTCTTGAGTGTACGAATACAAGACGTAGGGTTTAAGAATGTACCCGTAAGTTGGCCTATTAAAGTGATTTCGTCAGACTAGTGTTGTCAAGTTTGCCTTCAGACTAGTGTTGTGAATTGCTACGAGAGTAATGTTGCAAAATTGTGTTCAGTGTAGAGTTTAATTTATTGTAATGTTGTAATGTTATCACGTGTAGTGTTGTGAATTTGTATTTTGTGTAGAGTTGATCAGTATCAGTATAGTGTTGTAAAATTGTATTAAGTGTGGTGTTCTAAAACTATCCCCAGAATAGCATCGTAACGTTTTATTCAGACTAGTATAACGTGCCCATACTAGAATACTAGTGTTTTAAAGTTGTGTATTGTGTACAATTATCGTCAGACTAGTGTTGTCGTTACCGTCAGACTAGTACATGTATGTAAAGCTTCCGTCAGACTAGTGTTGTACCATTGTATTCAGTGTAGTCTTGTAAACGTATTGTCAGAATAATGTTGTAAATATATCGTCAGACGGCGTGCATAGTTGTCTTCAGACTAGTGTTGTAAAATTGGCAAACGAATGTTGTAAAGTTGTCTTCCTAGTGCCGTAAAGTCGTCTAACTAGTGTTGTAAAAGTGTATAACAAATTCCGTAAAGTCGTCTACCTAGTGCCGTAAAGTCGTCTAACTAGTGTTGTAAAGTCGTCTAACTAGTGTTGTAAAGTCGTCTAACTAGTGTTGTAAAGTCGTCTAACTAATGTTGTAAAGTCGTCTAACTAGTGTTGCAAAGTCATCGTCAAACTAGTCATGTAACACTGAACTCCGTGTTCATATCAGTACAGTAACGCACTGGTATATATTGTCTACATCAATTATTGGGTAGTTAAACTATGAAAATAATACCAGTGGCTACAAAGTGTTGCCTACTGATTTGCATTAGCTGCCGTTCACTTTCACCATAACACACTATCAATGATTCTAGTTATGGGATAAGGGGTAACATTTCACACAAACTACATGTATACTCCACATGTAAAATAGGAACGAATTAAACAGGATCTATGTTAGGCATGCAATGTATGAAAAACGCACGTGAATATTCTGAAAATAAAACAGTTTGCTTTAACGATATTCCGTAGAATAATAATGTAATACGATTAAATTAAATGACATATCATACTCGTATAAGTCTTTTACGTGTATATCTTGAAAGCACACCGCCATCTTGACATAAAATATGCAATATCAAACATAACCCACCTGTTTCTGCTGAACAGCTCTATGCACATGTTCACACTACATTCATGTCGTAGTCTGCTGTTTATTCCTGGGAACTCACCGCAGTGCCCGCAGACATGCCGCTGCCGAGAGTTTGTCTCAGTGAGGGGGAGGCAGTGATTCACAAACACTCATGCATACTTCAATGGTTTCGGCCTAAAACGTCCTACACCCGATGAATTCATCCATCTAGGATGGAGCGGGCGCCAAGATAACAACTTGAGTGAGTTCATGAAGGAAGTGAACTGACTGTCGTTAGGTAACACGCAATCATGAATAATTTAACGTTGCTGGCGTGTTGTGGAAACTGAGTACCTGTACCTTTAATACAATGTGGTTCATACCGTGACCCATATACAGACTAGTATGTAGGACAGAGCTTATAGGGTCAATGAAATCCATTAACCACTGATACTTGTTTTAACAATATGAGTTGGTGTCGCGTGTATGACCAATAGGTTCATATGCAATATCACGCAGTGGTACCAGAGGACGACTGCATAGGTATTGGTTCATTGTTAGTTTGTGTGGTACTTAGTTATTTTGCTGTGTGTTCCGCTGTTGTGTTATAATACCATTGGGAGCGATAATGACTGAGGGGTCTAGTACTCTCAGCATAAATATTGTGGGCCATAGTTTCCGTTAATTTGGCCTTCATTATTTCTGTGCGAACCTTTAATGGGCATTTGCTTGCATTTATAGAGGGACAGCTTTCGCTATCGCCAACAAATAGATATATATTATCTCTCATCACCAATGCTCAAAAGCTGGAGTTGTACATGTACATTTATGTCTGCAACTTGACTTCAATTGCTACAAGCGAAGTAAGCTAGGTTTGTACTCAAGATATGACAATGTTTCTTTGGCAATAGAGCAATTAGGAATTCACACGGATTAAGTAACATTGGTGAAATTCTGATTTGATGAATCATATACTGGAGACTCGGACATCTGGTACCGATACTATTCTATGATATATTCATATGAGAAGCAATTGCAACACGACATGGAGTTTAATGATGTGCATGGTAAAAGATAATCACAACACTACGATGCGGATAATAGCTGACATAAAAGCAAGTATGCAACACGTATAGATACTTGTCACTTCAAACGTCTTAAATAAACAACACTATATAATTTGTATTGAGGATAAAGTGCGTAGTTGTCAAATCCTTAATATGATTCACATGATGAGCATATTATGATGACATTCAAATTCAACATTTAGGCCTATTCTACATTTTTGGCAACATATTGCAAGGACATGACTAACGACGGATTTGAAGTCGCCTGTGACCTTTTCTTTCTAGAGGATGGAGCTATGACTGGAGTAGACAAAGGCCATCTTGAAGTAGGATCACTTAAAAATTCCTCAACTCATCACTGCGTACATCCCACTTTCTATAGCTGTCGTTCAGTAGATGACATAAATATGCCAAGCATTCATGTAGCCTCTGGATGTTGTTTACTTCCGTTAAGATATAGGCGATTTTCAACATTATGTATCATCTTCTGAAAGCCCTGGTTATTGCATATTTAGGTATGTTAGTTAGACATTGGTCATGCGTCTCAGAGGATAATTAGTTATACGAGGTACGACATTATATGATACTGCAAGTAACGTACGCTTTTTCGAGTCGTTTTATATTATATTATATTGCATTCGTAAATTGTGTTCTATATGAATTAATAAATCATCTCCCAATTAACGGACAATTATATGATATGTTACATAATCTACAGCCGGTATATGATATTCCGTTAGAATCCTATGTTATACCGAAGTTATAACTATATAGTAGTAACAGTTCGTACGTAGAACACATTTTAATACTGCTGCTGTGCATTTGCACTGTGACATCATTGCAATCAAATAAACCAAGAATTGGGTCAAGCGATATCTACAGGATGACATCACAATGGTAGAACAATCAATTAAACAATCAAATAAACCAAGAATTGGGTCAAACGATATTTACTGCTGTAGATATCACTTGTTATTTGAAAACGATGTCTACTGCGAACAGACAGTATTGGGTGATAAATGATGAACCTGCAATGCTACTAGGCCTAAACATTTAGGAGAAGCTTCAATGTACTCTAATGCAAGACATTATTTCAATTAATTATAGTGCAGTCTTCCCTCACCTTGCCTCAGGCGTTGAGCACTTTCTGACACAAGGGAGGTAGCAATTGCCTCCAGCTTAAACCGATAAGACATCACGCAATGATAACGTATCTAATAAAATTACAAAAAGTGAAATAAACATTCTGACACATCTCCGTTTCTTTATGGAGTAAACGAGTAATGTAATGCACGAATATTGCGTTGGCGATACATAGTTGTGAACAAAAATATGAGTAATTTTTGCAGAGATTAAACTACCAGTGACGCATCATGTTGAACATTAATAATAAAAATGCTGCTCATTGCACATAAGTGTAGGAGCCTGTTGAAATGTGGTGAGATTGCGAGGAGGGTGTTGCGAGGAGGGTGTTACTAAACAAAACCAGCATACGCATGATGCACTCATATGATGCAACAGTTTCGCCAGTCTGCAAACTCTGACCATGACGTACGTGACAGTGTATTGGACATTGCATCATGGCTAATACCTTTCACACGGCAATATACCATACAATATCATTTTCATATGTACTTAAAGCAGTAGTTTCTATACTTGCGATCAACTGGTTAGCGCAATGTAAATGCAAGAATAGCAGCTTTAATATGGTAATCGAATTCAATTAGTCCATCGGTGTATTGCAAGAGGTGGACGTGGTGGACGTATTGCATTATGTCCATTGAACTATGCGAATGCTTTAAAAGGCTCACGTGTGGATATTACATTAGGGTGCATGTACGTATACGTCGGATCGCCATGCATTACCATTGCTTAACTTCACAGTACAAATTTAATTAGAAAAACATGGCATTCCGTATGTTTTTAGTGTTCGTAGAAGATGGTAATCAGCTCAAGGATAATTGCGTATGGTATTAATTCGCATTACAAACAAATCAATGATTAACATTACAGACACTGTAATAATTCTCACTACAAACAATGAATGAACTAGGAAATGCGCTGTATGGATCCAATAGTGTATATTGTATTGACTCCAGTACGGAACTCTGTTTATTAGTATACACACTTGTATATAAACAGTTTAACCATCCCGTTATGTCACTGTTGTCAAAGATGGTGTGCATGATGCAAATTGTAATCAGATATGAACTGCTGACATCTCTCATATCGAATTGTGAGCGTATCATTCGCAGCGTATCATCTATTCTCTCTTGGCAATGGAGTGATAAGGCACATCAACAGTTTTCTCTTAATACCAGACTACACCCCTGCTAACGAGAATGCACGTCGAAGAACTCAACTGACGCGACGATAATCTAACATTACACATTTACTATTGGTCGTTTATCGTACATGTTCCACAACCAACATATATATTGTCTCGTTTAGGATTCATTTTAGTCTGCATTTTGGACGCGGTCTAGTTACGACTGTGGATAAATATATTGTCCGTAACTTAATAGGGAAACCATTTTAAAAGGTCAACTTTAACCGGAAGTTAAGTCCGTTCTGAATACGACGTATATCGGTGTTTGAAGTTGTATGAATAATGTACACAGTACATCAGCGGTTTGGCTAATGTGGATTCAAATGGAAATTAGTGAACATTCAATATGTATATAGTCCAATAACAATGGGTCCCATAACTGTTTACCTTTAATATGGATGATTCAAACTGTGTCTTACTCATTTGTGCTTCTCTTTCAATTCAAATTCGATGTTGACGTTCGCGGCATATTTCCTAAAGCTCTTGGTACGAATACAGTCATATATAGGAAGTATAGAAGTCAGTGGGTATGATATCTACTTACTTTGGCGGCGCCGTGGTTAACTTGAAGACACCACAGCGGAGATGATGAAAAGTACGATTGGAGACATATACACTGTGGCTACCAGGGAGATAGGGCAAGGGAGGTATGCACACTGTGCAATCTTCAAAACCAGCTGCCAACTTCCCAAAACAATCAGATAGTCGAAGAAGTTACAGCTAACACAGGGGCACTGATATACTTATGTATGGAGTGGTTCGATGGACTCACGTTATGAATTACGTACGAAGAGATATGTATACTTTGTTAATATGTACAGGAAAGAAGATGATTATGTTGGATTATTTCATTTTTCCTTTACTTTTTGTATACATTTAAATTATTGGGGCATTCACTTTTATTCACACCATGGAAGCATACGAATTGCATTGTGTATGTTTATGCTTTTAAAACATTTTATTCGATATTAAATAAATACATTGTGCTGTTATCATGTCGAGTGTTTTTCACGTAATATTTACATCCATCATGCACTCTACTGAAACGTGATTTAGTGATGTAAGAATATACACAGTATACATGTGAACACATTCTAGCTTGGAGTATTTCCCTTTAACCTAGACTGATCCTATGTTCTATGTGCGCACCTAATATACATTAGACATGTCAAGTGACCAGTCTGAGCGTGACGTCACACATCAAAACTCTACGTCATTTCTAAATCGGTAATGTGACGTCAATCAAGATCAAAGACTCGAATACGTAACCAATCGGTAGTATTTGTTGGAAAATGACCTTGACATTAAATAGAGGTGTAACCAGCCTTTTAGACATATGATTTTAGATTTCGTAGACGTTTTTGTTCAGCAACCCTACAAATCATATAGTGAAGGAATGGGGAAATTTACGAGTATAAATGCGTACGGTACGACGCGAATACACTACACACGAACTTTATCTTTAGTAATATCAATAAAGACCATAATTTAATGGATTATTCCGGAGTAACTGGCCTTCTAGGTATCGTAGATGAAGCTGTACACTCGGAGAGTATGCTGAGTCGAGACAGTCATCGGCCATTTTTTTATTATGACAAAAGGAAACTCATGTTTCGGTATGATGTGTAGTATTTGTTTGCTACAATACGGATTGACATTAATCCAGGAGAATAATTAAATCATAAGGAAGGACATTCGTACTGTAAAGTATACTGATTTTACAAAAAAGAAACAAAAACCTTGAAACCTTAACATGAAAACCTTCATTGACTCAAAGGAGTGAACACAATACAGGCTGTGTGTGTATAAATGCCAGCTTCCTGACGTAATCGAGATGGTGCAGGCCGGTTTTTGATTATTAACGTACATACAAGGTATTACAGCATCAATAGGCATAGTATTAAAGGTCGCCTTTAATTTGTTTTCAGAAACATGGCCGCACATTACATCTCCTCCGTCAGTTACTTGCACGTGGTCGTAATGCCCTACTTGACTGCACGTGTTGGTCATTCCATCTTGCAAGGAATGCCGTCTACAGCCGCGTTGACATATGTGCGCAGCTAACGTATATTTTCTGATATCAAAGACTGTTGTTAGTTTGCAGGAAAGTGTCTTTAGTGCGACACGAGTTCGCTATCTAGACCTTGTTACGGAAGAGAACGACCAGAGCCAGGTCTCAACCTACTTCAGGCCATATAGAGGCTAGAGCAGATCTGGTTGTGTTTCGTCTTTTTACAAACAGAAGCTTAGTCGACGTAGTTGCTGAAATGCTGATGAGTTAAAATATATCCATCCACGTACACCAGGTAACATAGGAACGTTTTGTTTGCAAAACCAGGTAAATTATAGAGTTGTTTTCAATAAATAAATAAAAAAGCTGTTGCTGGCTCAGAAGTCTGTCTTGTGTTTTATAGTACCGCTGTATCACATGTTTACTATACCCAGTAACCGCGCTTAGGTTCCGATATATATA
>JAUTBT010013697.1:0-23200 GCA_032361225.1 Lepetodrilus schrolli
CCCCCGGGGCGGGATTTGAACCTGGAACCTTTGGCTCCGAAGTCCAACTGTTCTACCACTGCGCTACCACCCACCCATGGAAGCTAAAGGTAATAGGTAAGTTGAGTATAATATGCCTATGTTATAGTGATGAATTCATTTTTAAGCATTTTAGGTATGAATAATAGCAAACTAAAATAGGTGAATAGGACATAAACCTAGGTTAGAGATGGTGGGAAAACATACCTGAAGGAAGGAGAAATGCTAAGGAGAATAGGCATGTTGAAAATTAAGTTAGCCTGATGTAAACAACCAAGATGGCGGTCCAAATGTGTAACAGAGGTATAGCCGCTAGGTAATGGTCGAGCATAATTTTAGCAAAAAGTTAGGTAAAAATACACTATTTTTTGCAGCAAATGGTATATTATGTGCATATTGATGATTATTGGTCTTTAAAGGTCCTGTACTGGACATAGCAAGAGTAGTGATACTCAACTCTAGTATACTCTTTTTTACATCTTATCCCTAAGACTGACGAGGAAAAGAGGAAGTACGTTGGGACCGGATCTGCAGTGGGCATAGGATTATGGGATATAGGAATACCTGAAGCTTAGGTTAGAAATATAGGATTTCCCTCGTCAGTACACTCTCTGAAAGAGAGAATAATGCACATTGAGATGACTGGCTAAATTTCCGAAAAGAAAAGGAAATTTCCACTAGAACAGTGATTTTAATTAATTAATTTATAATTATTTTCAAAATTAGATTTTAGAACTGATTTCAAGATTATTTCGCTGTTTTGTTTTAATTAATCTAGCAGAACCTGTGTTAAAAATCAGGTGGATATTGACTCCTTTTTCATGATACATTCAAAATCATTGAAACAAATTTCTGCAAAAACCTTTCACCCTGGTTTGAAAACTATTGGAGCAAAATAGCATGATTTTCTTTCAAATTTATAAATATCATTTTAAACAAAAGAAGTATTATATTCAGTATAACAGTTTCCATGTCCAGTTTTAACCGACCTCCAAAGCATTATTAGGTAGAGGGTCACAGTTTCGAAGACTTCTAGAACATAGATCACAGGTTGTCTGATTTTTTTTCATAGACCACAGAAGCAGTGACAAGATTGCTTAAAAAATATTATATTCAGTATAACTGGTTCCATGCCAGTTTAACCGACCTCTAAAGCATTACTATCTGAGGATCACAGTTTTGAAGACTTCTTGAAGCAACATTTTTACGGCCCTCACCATGAGTCTAGCAGCCTCCAGCCAGGCATCCTCACTCTTAGGACATTCCTCGCAGCCCTTCATGATGAGATTCCTGGCCGCCTGCACCTTGCCTGTCACCTCCTCCAGACGAGCCGACGCTATCCACGCTGGAGAGACACGGACAAGTTTGACAAACAGTGAGAGCTGATGCTATACTATGGACTAGCTGACACTGTCCAAGCTTTAGAAAGACATGGACAAGTTTGACAAAGGCATGAACAAGTGTGACAAACACTGAGAGCTGACACTAAGCTGATACTAAGGACTAGCTTTAAAAGTCAGTTTTAAGTCGCTTTCTAGATTCTTTCACTTATATCACGACTTGTCAGTTTAGGGCAGGAGGAAATCCGCAACATCCGTAGCGCAGAATGTTGCAGTAAACCTGCGAGCATCGGCGGGTACTGACAAGACAAAGGATGATATCTGCATTGCCACTCTACAGACATCGCATCCTATCAATATTGCATTAGAACGGTAACTTTCGCGAACATTGATGCCGGCACCCGGGGCGGGATTTGAACCTGGAACCTTTGGCTCCGAAGTTCAACTGTTCTACCTCTGTGCTACCACCCGCCCCTAAGGACTAGCTGGTGTTATCCCTGCATGAGATGGACAAGTTTGACAAACATTGAGAGCTGAGACTGTACTAAGGACTAGATGATGCTACCCACATTGTAGAGAAACACGGACAAGTCTGACAAACATTAAGGACTAGCTGGTGCTATTCCTGCGTGAGAGAGATATGGACAAACATTGAGAGCTGACACTGTACTAAGGACTAGCTGATGCTATACAAACTGAAGAGAAACAAGGAAAATTTTGACAAACATTAAAGAGCTGATGCCATACTATGGACTAGCTATCCATGCTGAAAGAAACATATGAACAAGTTTGACAAAGGCATGGACAAAGTGTAACAAACACTGAGAGCTGGCACTGTACTAGCTGCTGACACTCTCTAAGCTAAAGACAGAGATACAGACAAGTTTGACAAACAGCTCAAAGAGATTGTGTAACCTTGCCGCCTGGACCAGAGGTGGGCTTGAACTCTGACATTTAGTTTTTTAACTGTGCCGCCTTCCACTCAATGAAATAAGTCAATTAAGTCCTGCAGTTGTATATTAATGAAATTAACATTAAAATGTGTTCATCAACCGCAAAAGCTTGGTTAACAGGCAATAGATGATTGTTTGCATAATCGTCCATGGACACAATCTATTTTTTAATATTTCAAAACCTACCAGGTGGATGTTTGGGGTTAGTTTCTCTCACAGATTTCAGCAACAATCTTGCTTTCTTCACATCACTGTTAAAATAAAATTAAAATATCACAATAAACATGGGTTGCAGATAAACATTTATAATAATCAGTAAGATTAACCCCATTGAAGAACCCATAAACAATTACTGTCACAAGAGTTATCTCCCATAATCAATGGCTTTATATCTTGGCTATTTCTCAACAAAATCCATGTTCTTGGAAAATGGCCGCCTCACTTGATATCTCCACCGTGTGATGGCAGCATAGATTGTAGGTCCGTCAGATAACCTTTAGGGTCAACAACTGTTTGACCTGTCACGGAATCCGACACCTGTGGAGAAAAAAATGATTTTCAGTATATTTATTATCATAACCTTTTTTTTTAACTGGGAGTTTAGAGCTGCCTTCAAGATTCTTTGACATTTCCTGGCTTGTCAGTTTAGGGCAGGAGGAAATCCCCAACATCCGTAGTGCTGAATTTTGCAGTAAACCTGCGAACAACGGCTGGTACTGACAGACCAAGGATAACTGCATTGCCACAGTACAGACGGTGCATCCTATCATTATCACGTCGGAAATGCAACATTGATGCCAGGTGCCTGGGACGGGATTTGTACCAACATTCTACCACTGTGCCGCTAAGAAAACAAAGTCATAAGCGAATGAAAAGATCCAGTAGGCCTGTGTATCATGTGTATCGTCCACTGCTATTTCACCTGTGTCAGTTTGATGTCCATCAGTGTGTTCCTAGCCTGTCCGATCTTCTTCATGTCGATATCACCTCCTGGGGTGGAGAACCCTGCCGGAGTGGCCAGGCCACCGTATTGCTACAAACAAACACTTACAATGTCAGTGGACATCATAGAAATTCTGTTGATTTTGCAAAGGTTTGTGCATTTTATGTAAATTTTTATATAATTTTATGTCACATCTAGGATAGTATAATTTGAGCATTTTATGTCATTACATTAAATATTACATATAATTATCACAGAACCTGTTCTTTCTCTGACAATGCGTTGTTCATGCCTGTTGAGGCAGCAGCTCTTGCTAGTATACTGTCTGGAATTGGGGTGTACCTGGAACAAAATGAAGAATATTTATTGTCGCGACTCAAAAAATGCATAAACTACCAAAATATTGAAAACCAGTGGGACATGCGGAAAATATAGCTTGATGCCAAATATACTTGTGAAGACAAATCGAATGTATATACATTCAGGCAAAATTATGTTTGACCATAAAATATGTCAACAATCCGTGACAGTATGCGAGTAAAGCAGTCTGCATTACAGTGAACCCCCGACATAACGCCCTTCATTACGGTATAACGAGTTAGAACCTACATGGATTTTAGCATCAATGTCCGTTAACTTCCTAATTGTATCATGGAACAAATTAACGAACAAAAACAATTATGGATGTTCTCACTTTTCTGTCCTAGCATTTCTCCGTCTCTTGTTCCGTGCATCTCCGACTTCTGGCAGATTGTTCCAGTCCGCAACAGACATGTCGGCTAAATCACGCTGACACAGATGAAAAATATATTTAAGATATGTGGGTTACCTCCCCCTTTGCTTGAACATGTGGAAATAGAAAAATACTAATAAACGCATAAAATTGGTTTAGTGGTCAAACGAATTGTTACCTGAACTAAAAATGTATACATTTTATTCTATACTCATGTTCAGTTTATTCTTCTTATGCTTTTTCATAACAACATAAAGGTTTAATAAAGAAAACCTTCATCATTTCGTGTCATGTTTGTGATGTGAACAAATGGTCAATGGATGCAAGATACACAAACTATGACCTCACCCACTACTCACAGCCAGTGGTTTGTTGAGCTATTTAATTTTTAAAAATTATTTTTGTTTGAATTGGGGTTTAGAGCAGCTTTCAAGATTCCTTCACATATCACATATTGTCAGTTTAGGGCAGGAGGAAACCTGCAACATCCAAATCACTGATTGTTGCAATAAACCTGTGAGCATCGGCTGGTACTGACAAGACCAAGGATGATAACTGCATTGCCACTCTACAGACATCGCATCCAATCAATATCGCGTCAGAAAGGTAACTTTTACGAACATTGATGCCGGCAATCTTTAGTGAAGATCGATTAATATCATTTGACACATATACCCACTTAAAAGGTCACTAGATAGAATTGTGTCTTGGTTGTTAATTAGCAGATGTAATGCAATGGGCAACAAATATATTGAACCTTGGTTGAAAGTCAATATGAAAAATGCATTTTATTGTAATGTCATAATATTTGCATGAGCACAAGACACACTTCCATTTATGGCCAAAATACAAGCTTTGTGATTAAATACATAAAATAGCATGTACATAAATATTGATCCAGAAAAGTTAAATTCTCAAAGAATCCCACCCAAGGCTATACACTGAAGCACAGTTAGGCTATAAATAGGAATGATGCAATAATAGTAAGTAGATTACATCCCTTCGAATTTTGACATTACTAACTTCCATTGTTCATCATGGAAACCAAATTGACAGTCAGAATGTTCTATGCATTTCTCTAATGCACATAGGAATTCAAATGTGATTACTTGACGTTGATATATGATTATGCCACAAAAGAAAAATGGTAAAACTTAAAATAATATGCACAGACGTGGCAATTCAACTTTACTTTGAATGCGAGCAGATACTCTGAAACGCGTTGTTGTTCAACTAAAAGAGCTGCTGTTGATGATAATCACCTTGTTAGTTCATTGCACATCAATATTAAATGTAATATTTAGCTGTATCCTGATTATATTTACATGAATAGAAAATAAGAACATGTTTAAGTCCTAAAAATGGGCTAAAGTCGTCACTAGCTGGTGACAGCCATAACAAATGCCCGCCATTGCACGTTCATCACCGATGAGAAATTTCTTTGATGTTTCTATGACTTTCACAAAATTTTAATGCACTTAGGATAAAAAAAAATATTCAATTTTAGCATATCCATTAAATTCAATCATGTCTTATTTATCACTGCATATAAACCTCAAATATAAATGAAATCATTCACATTTGACGACAATAAAGTGTCTCATTTGGTGATGACAAAGTTAAAAAATGGACGGGTGGAAGTCGCTCATATCGAAATCTGCGCACGCATTCAGCTAGTTTTAGCAGCCCTAAAATATGAGTGCTAATAGAGCTTCAGTGTATTATTGGATGACAACTTATTAGTACTGTGGGGCCATTGATTCAATCTGGTAGTTTCCATATCAACTGAAATCATAATGTTAAATCTTACATTAGATTGACGTGAATTCTATAACCTCAAGTTGATGGAAATGTCAGATTAAATACCAAAAGGCATGTTCTCATTTTACAATTCACATTTTTACTGCATTTTTTTCCCTGGACATTGTTATTGATTACTGCACTCAAAGTTTCAAAGTGATTGGTTTTCAACATGAAGAGACGCTATATGTGCTACTGTCAAATTTACTGTTACATTATTGGAATGGTTAAAAAGTGCAATGATCAATGACCATAATTTACTGTTAACCTAAAGATTAAAACCTTAAAAACTAACATTGATTCAGAGTTTCACACTATAACATGACATAGTTGAATGTTTACACATCATGTTTTTCTTGATTATAGAAAAATATTTTATATTTGCAAGCAAAATTCCACTGGTCAATTAACAGTAATTGCATAGACTTGTGTAAATGGTCTGTCATTCCTTAATGGAACTATTGAATATATATATCTTCCTCCAGATCCTGAGTACCATAGCAGCAATTGTCAGGCAAGTTGTCATGTCACTAGTCCATATTCACAGACCTCACTCCAACCGAAATTATCCGTGATGATGGCTGAGATTTTGGTTGAGATCTCTGATTGCACAGTAATGATTTATTTATTTTATCTCAGTGAGTCCATTACCTGGACCTGCACACAAATCAGGGCAGTATGTACTGAGAATACTGCAGGTGTTTTCAGAATTTGTTGTCCTTGCTAATATTACCAATGCGTATACAGCATTTATTAATCACCAAATCAACACTCGAAACCATTTATATTATTACCTCTATCAATAGATCTGGGCCCTCCTGTATGAAGCAGCGTAACTCTAGGGTAACTTTATCTCCAATAGTAACCATGGTGTATACACTGGTTAATAATAATAATAAGCAGAATAAAAAAGGAACGTCTTAATGGTTCCTCCTAAAAGTAGCAAGGGTTCTTGTTTGTCTGATTTCTTGATGTAAGTTGTTTCCCAGAGTAGTTGCTGACATGTTAAGCTGCCATATGTCTCATGCAAGAATGATAACTGTATTGCCATGCCACAGTCAGCACATACCATCAATATCGTGTCAGAAAGGGAACTTTCACGAACATTGATGCCGCGCTCCCAAGATGGGATTTAAACCCAGGGCCTTTGGCTGTGAAGTCCAAATGTTCTATCATTGCACTACCGCCCAACCATACAAGGATGTACTGAGAACACACCAGGTGTATGGAGAGACACAACACAGCACATAAGTATCACGTAATTCATCTCCAGAACACAAGACCTCAGAGTAATCACTTCAAGAAGGAATTAGGAATATCCATGACACATTGACGACTATTTCATGATCTGGTAGTTTATTACTGGAGGAGCCTATGTAAAGACTGCCACGAATGATGTCAACAGCCGGTCTCTATCCTCTAAGAACTGTAAGGTCAACACTATCTCATTGCCTTACACTCTCCTGTCTCTGGTGGAAATACAGACAGATGCTAGAGGCCCTGATCTAATGTAGTACTGGACTCTGGTTAGAATTGTGGCTTCTCAAAATTAATTTTAATTCATTTCTTGTTTTTTGTGCATGAATACACAAGGAATGCATTCTTATCAGAAAAATTCATACTTTATTGATTTTAATCTTCAATTGACCTTACCCAGAGATTACGAAACTTTTTGAGTACGATTTCATGTTCAAGCTCAAATTTTATGTAGAGATTTGTGAAAATAACCTTGATGAATTGAGCATAAGTTTGTACTCAATTTCCCTCCCCCCCCCCCCATATTGTCAAGGCCTGTTGTACATTTTCTATTCCAATACCTCTTGCATAGAAATATACTGAAGTAGTTCAAATGCTTTTAATTGAGAAAATGTATGTGGAAAAAGTATATATCTTGAAATTTAAAGATATTTATCCACATCTAATTCTGGTACATGTATATGAAACCAAGTACTGTACCGATCCTGGGATTCGAATCCAAGTTGCTGGATTGCGAGTCCAGTGCTTTACCAACTGAGTCAAAACCAGTAGGAACATCTTATATCACACCTTAGAGCCTCCAGTATAAAGACTGTTAACATATATTATGGAGACCAATCAAATTTAATCACAGTCATCTTAATACAGATGCCCACTTAGGTAAAATACAAAGAACTTCAGTTGATGCATTATTACATCGAAGGTATATATGGTCAGACTTGTATAATTGCAAACATTATTCTATTCAATTAAAATATCATCAAGAACTAACACGATTCCCAGGAAATCATCATCTTATGAAGATTGATACACTTGACACTGGAAATAATTGCTGGCAAGACATCCAATTAATTCAAGAATTATATTACTGAGTGTGTTAGCCAATATATGTGGAATATAATAGAAATCCAATTCAAGAATAAATCAAATAAAAATAGAAAATATCTTAGTAAATCGAAATTAAATCTAATTAATTCAAAAGAAGATGTTTAATAAATCAAATTTAAATCCAATTCAAGAACAGATTTTTAATAAATCGATATAAAAATCATCATAAAAGTGCAATGAAGTATGGTAAATCATTCCTTTCTATATTTAGCGGAATTGGACATGATTTGTATCAACGTTTCTATAAATACTAGTCCTATCTTTCCAGACTGTTATTCTATTCCAGGCACCATACTTGTCCAGTATTAAAAGAAATCTATACCTGAAGAATGACCGTCTTAGCAGCTGTAGGGTTGCAAACATTATTTGCACAATATTCTATCACAAACAGATTTCACTGCCTTAGATCTCAATAAACGCTGAAACAGTTCAAGTGACATTGCCTAGCAACCCAAAATATCAGTTGCTTGGCTGTGAAAAGACATTTTTGACATGTTTCGCTTGTCTACGATCAATTACCAGCCATTTCAGACCCGTTCAGATGAATCTTTTGTGAACAAGTATGTATTTGGAAACCTGCTTCACATGGGCAAGGAATACGATATTTACAGAATGTTGCTTTTCAATCAGCCACGTGGACTTTGATGAAAATATCATTTTACAAGAGGACAAGAACTGCTTGCAATAGATATATAGATTATATATGTAATTTGATTGGCAAAAATGGTAGTGTACTTTATGTGAAGTAAAAAAAATAGATATTGCATAGATATAGCAAGGTGTTATTGAATACAAAATATAAAATTTCACAGGAACATTAACACTCGTGTACTTTCCTAGAAAGTCTTGGAAACATGACTCATGGCAATTTCAGCTGCAAACATCTCCCCTTTGAATTGTGAATTTAATATGATTTATGTTTTTAATTAACAGAAAATTCCATTTTTTTAAAATCAGTTAAATTGACTACAAGAATAGGAATATGAATACTGACTCATTTTCAAAACTTTGGAATTAAATTTTACCAAAGCAGTAAAAAAAATAATTAAATATTGTCAACCATTTCAGCCATTAGCATTGATTGATAGCTAACACATGACCTTACAAGTCCTTGGTTTTGATTTCTATTTCCTATATTGAGGTGATCTACATCTGCACATGCACCTCCAATGTGTCCAACATAACTAATCCCAACTTCACCTGAATCGATGGGAGTTCGATATGACATGACCTCTTGGCCTTAATCAAGTTTGATCATTTCAAAGTAAACAGAAAGGGACGTGAATAAGCCCCTTGGGAGAAACCCTTTTCTGCCAGCTGATCCAATACACAACACAAACTGAAGTTTACATGACCAAACCCTCGAAACGTTGGACAACTGGAATGCTCAAATACCGCCATCGATTGTCCAGAAAAAAAGGCATTATGGTAGAGCTGTCTTAAGCCAGTAAATGTTTGAGAGTCTCATAGCTACACGAGAATGATCAGCCAGCCAGCCCAAGTCTTCTTTTGTATGCTAAAGAACAATTAACTTACCAATTCCACATCTTGTGACAAGGTTCAACTGGTTGATTGACCAAATACAATGGAAGGTACATGAAAGTACCACATAGGGGGAGAGACAAATCTGATAATATCTATATATACTCGATTATATATACCAGTATACTTTGGTATATACCCCAAAATTATATAATTCTGAACTTCAATAAATTGATCAATTACATTTACCAATGTATTTGATTTTACACCCATTAGTAAAATGAAAATATTCATTTTTCATGTCAAATGTTCTGAAAATGCTCATGTTTATCACAGAGGTATGCAACAGATGCAAATAAGATGTCCAGCATACAGCACGTAATCCTGTAGGAATATCACCCATGTTACAGGATGTGATTCCATTGTGATTTAAAAGAAGAGCCCAATTCTGTGAAGGCTTGCATTGTTCATTTACATGTCACCATCATCACAAATCTTCCCATAGCAATAATGAACGAATTTGCAGAGATGGCAAATATTCTAGGAGCAGATAGCAAGCAGTAAAATGCTCATCAAATTCAAACTGTTGTCAAACAGTGACAAACAAATTGTCAATTCCATGAACCAGTCTTCCTGACGGCCAGGGATTCTGCAGGTTACCAGCTTGACCGCTCCACACACTGACACTATCAAGTCAATTGGAAAGAGTTTTGAAAGTTCAGGAAATCAGAGAAAATCTGTTTCAGGGGGAAATCCATCAAAAAGCTGTTAATGTGAATACAAACGGACAGTTGTCGATCTCGATTCGCTAACAGCGTGACTGGAGCTATTGGTGTGTATTAGACTTGCCAAGAAGGAAATTACGAAGACAGATGAGGCACAGCCAAGTGGAATACCACAGTAGCCTTCTGTCAAATTACACAACAACCTTTTACTTGCAGGTCCATTCAGTCCAAGACTGTAATAACCATTAATATTGAAATACATTAGCTTCAAAACAGAACTTTAAAGACAAAAATTACGTCCATATTACAAGTATTATGTACTTCAGTAATGATTACGGCAGATGTCACTCATGTTTAATAACTCCCTCAACCAAACGGACAAGAAAGCCAAGTAAGGATTCCTGAAATATGATGTCAGTTAACACTATGATACATGGGAGTGCTTGGTATGCTTCAACACAGATTCCCTTGTGTCTTGAACTGTTGAAAACCATGCTGCAAAACAATCACATCTCATGGTATCATGCTTTTTGTGTAAATTAAGGTGTCCTTGACAAGTACACTGCAAAATTCGATCAAGGAATTACAAAGAGCATCAGCGGACTTTGCATGTGAAATGTATTAATGCACTTGCACATCAGCTCTAATGATAGATGATCAAAGGCCATGGAGCAGGCTTCAAGGGAATACAGAACAAAAATATTAATCTCACAAAAGAATTACGTCATGGCAATATTTCAAATTAACTATATCATAACTGAATTTATTCTTGACGATCTTTGTGTAAGAAAATTATTTTCATCTGATAGTTTGGTGAAGATCCTATGATTGAAACTTGTTATTTCACAAACATCTGTGCATCCTTATCTGTAATCCCAACAGTCAAGGTCAACATTCAAATAAATTCAAATACATTCAGACAAGAATTAATGAATTGGTGCTGTACATCACAACGAGAATATTTCAACCAAACAAGACGACAACAGACAAGAAATTAACACATGTTATTCCTGGTGTCTACCAGCTATGTACAAATTCCAAAGGTGGTGTAGCCACTAAAAGTTGATTCATCAATTATGTAAAAATCTAAATCTGTACCATTTTTAACAATGGCCTGCACCAGCCCTGATGATGTATGATTCAGCTTCAATGACACAGAGTATGTTGAAGTACATGTTAGTATTTGTCCTTCATTATAGCGACCGTTAAGACAAGTCACGACATACCTGTACCGTATACTGTGGGGTATAAGCCCATATTTTGATATAAGCCCACTACCCTTTTTCAAAAGATAAGCAAAGTGGTAAGCTCACAGATCCTTTGGAAAAAGTGAATGAAGATCAAATATAAAAATATTATTAATACTTTGCATGTTAAATTGATGTCAGTAAATTGCATGCCAGTCTAGATTGCATTGGAACATCAGACCCCAAGATTGGAATTGTTTTCCAGTACAATTTCATGCTCATCTCAAAGTTTTGTTCACAAATCTCCATATAAGATTTTAGCTTGATCATGAAATCGTACTCAAAAGGTTTTGTATTCTCAGGGCCAGATACCAATTGGACGCTTTTTAATAAACAATAAACATCTGAATATACTGTAACTGAACCATGCTGATCATGGGATTTGAACGTGTCTGCATGTGAATCTAACACTCTACTCGTATCACTCTAGTCAAAACGGTAAACCTGCTGATCAAAACCAGTAGGAACACTTTAACTCTCTCCCTGCTGGATTAAGCATAGGTAATTCTCTTTAAGGTATATCTGGTTGCCTCCAGCATGGATAGGGTTAACCCTCTCCCTGCTGGATTAAGCATAGGTACTTCTCTTTAAGGTATATCTGGTTGCCTCCAGCATGGATAGGGTTAACCCTATCTCTGCTGGATTAAGCATAGGTACTTCTCTTTAAGGTATATCTGGTTGCCTCCAGCATGGATAGGATTAACCCTATCTCTGCTGGATTAAGCATAGGTACTTCTCTTTAAGGTATCACTGGTTGCCTCCAGCATGGAGAGGGTTAATATCAGAAACAGCTGCATAAAACAAAATACTATTCTATGTACTCAAGCCAATCAATGGTCTATCAAGCTAGCGCTAGAAAAGTAATGTCTCTCCTAAAAGAGAAGTCTCACAATGTGAAATATTTGGTTTTAGTTCAAAGGCTGTTCAAAGGCTGTTGTAAATCAGTGTATTATCTGACTCGGAATCTACATGAAGAAAAGAATGAATATCAGAGTTCAGGTGATGCTATTTTGAAGCATTCACAGATTCAACTTATCACGACTTGATAGACTGCAATGAAGCAGCCCTGTTTAGGGCTCTGTCAGTCAAGATTTATCCCAGTTTTACTGATATTATTGCTGAATAAACAGCACGAATGGATTTATAATAGATGATAAACTGACCTGCAATGAAATGTGTCTGGCTTGTACATCTGATACAAGTTTTATATCCAAGGCTGTGTTAAGGACCAGAACTACTGGAATTACACCCTGGAGAGGTCACAAGTCATGACCCTACAGACTGGAATTGTCCAGGCGTGGACTTCCAGCTTTCACTACGACTTTCAGAAAGTCCATAGATCAGCAAACCAATCACACTAGTGCAGATGTATAATGAACATGTCGAGCACTGGCTCCAAGGAGATCTGTCATTGATATGATATAGTGAAGGTCCATAAATGAATCTAGCTTAAACTAACCTCAAAATATATGGATTAATATGATGCCATATGATCCAGTCAAGTGAAGTAATATGATTTTGGCTTGAGTTTGGGTTCATACTGCTGATATCACAACATTGTTTCTGGTGGGGGTTACACGATCCACAAGCTACATTGGTGCAGATAAACTAAGGATGATATATGGCATGTAACATGAACATAATGCATAATACACATAATGTGGGCATTTATATTGCATCAAATCCATGCTAAAAAGCATGCTCATTGCACTACATTATTACCCCGGTCAATGGATCAGTGTGCTCTCATTTTCCTTCTCATTTCCCTGGGGAGGATACAACCCAAGCTGATGTGTATTATAATCTTATAATCAACTTTCAATAAAGTCTGGATATCAATAGTGTTAATAATAAGTAATATAAGTAATATAAGTAATAGATAAGTAAATGTAGTTTCTATCTAGTGGCTGCTCACCTTGTTGTGATTCTATCAAATTAAATTAATTGAATCACTTTGACATTAACTAGACATCATGGACCAAACCAAAATTCCATCCACCTGATAACCTTGTGTAGCTTCCTTCAGATCAATATGAGCCTGACTGATTTGTCAATGACAGGCCTAATCAGTCTATAGACATTAACTCATTAAATGCCTGCTACTTCTGGGACTGTTGAAACTCCAAGGTGGCAATGTTGACTCTCAAAACAGTAAGGGTTAATATCTTTGTAAATACATGAAGACACTATGTAATGTTGTTGATATAGTTTAAAATATCATGTAACATATTTAATATACAGTCTAGTATGCATTAACATTTCTTTTGAAAGATGGGCGTAGTTGTCACTATATATTTAAAGTTACTAGGATATATTCATGTGTATACTGCCTAGTTATATTATTACAATATTAATTAAAATGAATTTCTGCTGGTTTTGGTTAAGAACATGACCAGATACCCATCAAATACCCATGGTGATTAAATATCTTGCTTCAATTGCTGCTCAAGTGTTTGCTCTTCTCAAGCACAGTTGACAGCTGTTCAGGATTTGCCAAGTTTTCAAAGACAAGGACATCGATTTCCTTTCTATTGTCAACTCATCAGTGTAAGGAAATGCCAATGGATATTCTTTCTGTGCAATATCATCGGTGAATGAATTCTTGGAAGACATAATATTTATATATCTGGGAATAAACGCTCCAGGATAAAACTAACCTCTTACAAGCTTTGATGCAGTTCTCCATTGTAACTTCAAAGATCAAACTGTAGGACTCTTCTGTATTAGAATTGTGCATTCATGACATCGATGCATAACAAAAAACCCATAGCTGCTTTTCTTTAAGCTTAAGAGTATCTTACTTGCATGGCTACTGTTCACCTCAAATCAGTCACATGTCATGTTTGAGTTTTATATTGCTACAATATTTTTCTGAAACCTTAAAAGTATCATCTACATGGACTATTACCTGAAGGACCAGAACCTCTGAAATGTAGCAAAGACACAATAAATACATGTATCATCATAGATCCAGAGTGATTTGCAACCATCCCATTAATAACAGACCAATGCTACCAAAGGGTGGACACAGAGATCACATGACAAGCCATTCAACCCATGTCGTCATAGACCGAAATGTTTACACAAGTTATGCAATGTCATGACGTCAATGGTCTACCTCAGCAGATTGTACGAATATTTGAACAATGTGGACGGCCGGAAGACGTAAAACTGACATACTGCTTCATTAGGCAATCAGCATTAAACCTTCTCCTGCTGGATAGGATGACATGATTTGTTATATGTTTAAGCCTGATCAAACAGTTACTGTTGATATTTAATGTTACGTTCAGGATTATTATCCATATTAAACAAGTAAAATAATATTCATATGTCCATTTTTAAACTATGTAATTGAGCTGTAAATTGTACAAATATTTTGTTTGGAATAAAAGGATTGGTAGATTGATTCAGCATTTAGAACCAGCTTTCAAGATTTTTTCACTCATATCAAGGCTGCCATGTTTTGTATGAGCATGCACTGCTTGTACTAGACTGGATTTGCACCAGCTGTCAGAAATAGAAGGAATACATACTGTAAATTAAAAATGCACTTTTTCAGCCAGGTAATAGGTACCTGGTATTATATGGCATTGTGCATTTAAGATGGTAATGACAGCTTGGTTTGTACACTTTCCAGGGAGTTGAGACGGTTAAATGATTCCACACTAATCCAATGACAAGGTTCCAATTCTACTAAACAATCGTAGCACTACAAGAGTCCTAACTCCATGCTAACAACATATATTGGAGTTACGACTCTCATAGCGATATGACTGTTCTGTGGAACGGGAGCCACGATATTTAACATTATGATGCAAGCTTAAGAACATTGACTCGACACATTAGGAACATGTACATTAGTAACGTAATAATCTCCAGTTCAATGGGTGGCGTGAAAAGTCAGTATTCGTTGCCCGATTCAATAATGTAGTCGGTATCATATTCAAGCTGGTGCAACTCCTAATAAAAATGACATGCAAGTTTTTTTCTGGAAGGAAGATGTTTAAGCATTGCTGATGTTACATGTTATTTAGGGCACTCCCGACATGACACGAACAATCATGGGGCCGATGTTGAAAGTGTAAACATCCTTGAGTGTTTGATTAACGGTGTCAACAGGAAGTGAATGCCTGAATATTGCTCTCCACGCCACCTGGTGAATATTACTCGCGATGTATATAGTGCATACTCAAGCATGATTCGTGTTCCATAAAAAAAAACCAGAATGTCAATGCGAGCTGCATAAAGTTCACAAAAACTATGTAACCGACTTTCTTCCTTTATCAATTGGAAATACCCACATGCTCCACCAATCATATCCTGTTAAAGTATAGCCGATCCAAATATAGCAAATATAATAGTTTTATGAATGTTCATGCCAATATGGTATTTGAAAATAGATGACATCAGGAAATGCTAGAGACAGTAATCTCAGAAACCATTCCTACTGTCTCACTCAGTTAATGGCTTCCGTGCCATCGGCAATATATTTTTACAGTGTTATATAATATATTTTATGTTACAACATCTCGGGATATCAACTTAGAAACAAGACATATGATTCATGTTTGCATTACATTGAACATTCCCTGGATAATCTCATTCAGAGAATTCTCACTTTTTTCATGCAATATAATGCAAACATCACTTACATCAGTTCTATGTAAACTAAAATAGTTGTCCATGTACTGTTCTATTTCTACTGTTAGTTAAGCTCAGAAGTGTAAGAGAATATATCCTAGGGACACTCAAATTCATATCCAATGTCATACAACCAGATACTTGAAATGTGTCACCTGCACTATTGATGAAGTCTCTGAAGACAAAACCCTACAATCCAAAAATGTACTCAGAACCTATACAGTTATAAATAATAGTTGATTGAAAATTGATATCAGACTAGTACAATATAGAAACAGTTGATTGAAAACTGCTATGTGACACGGAATATATGTCTGAATAGTTGCTGGATATTCCACAGTGATAATGGAGTAACTTCCCTCATTACATTTATTTTTATTTATATACCATTGTACAAAGTTGTGCTATATTATGGCGGAAACATTCAATCAACTTACAGTATTGTGTTGTGTAATGTTGTGTTATGTCAATAAAAAATCCCCCATGGGTGCAATCAGTGAAGAAAAAAAGGCAAATCAATTCATCATTATTGACAGCCATGATTTTGGTTCCATGATGAAGAATTACGCCGACTGGTAATTAGGTTGACTTCATACAGGTGATTACCATCCCTTCATACAAAGTTCACCACCAGGTGGTAGGTGTCCAAGGAATATACAAGCAGTGTAATCAATGTTAAGACCCATGGTATATCCAACAGATATATACAGCAATGGTCTACAGCAATATAAAATGTGTGGGGTTCTTAATGCCAGAAATAATGTCTGATCTACCACTGCGCTATCACCTGCCCACTAGCAAACAGTAGAGCAATGGAAACAGCTGTGTACAGAAGATGAGTTACTATCTTGGTATTATGGTGTCAGATTGACCCATTCTGCCTCTTTGTGATCATCATGACAGTTGCTATTCCAAACTTCAGAGTTACATGCAGAGATGGTTAAAGCACATATCCTGCTCGTATAAATGCGTAATTTTCCCACAATCCTCGTAGGTCTAGTATTTTACCCATGAAAGAAATGAATTCTTTTCACTACTTGTCCTTTATTAAACTGTCAAATCTATATGGAATTTGTTGTTTTCCAAAAGGTAAATATAATTCTTTGTTAAATCAGGTAAATTTGAGATTGTCAAATAACAACCGTACCAAAACTGATATGTACGGTAAAATATGACTGTATGGATGCTCAAACAAATCTAAGTCTTCTTCACTTCCTCAGGAGATGTCATCCATGTAGAAATGACAGAAAAAAAGAACATGAAGAGGCACATCAAGACCATGCAAGCGAAGTTTAGCAAACGTTGTAAGACAAAATCGATAATTTCTGAGAAATGTTCTTTAAATAATCCATATTCCACAGTTAAAGTCAGTAAAAGGATGCATCTAAAGAAATGAAGAAACCAATATTCAAATATGTTTGGACATGTCTGATTGTATTGACTAGATTATCATCAAAATGACGTTCTGTAACAAAATTAATCAAGAAACCTATTCTTCTTCATTCTCACTGATGTTTTACAAATTTTATTATTTTTAAATTGGGGTTTAGAGCTGCTTTCAAGATTTCTTTCACTTATATCACTACTTGTCAGTTTAGGGCAGGAGGAATCCCACAACATCCACAGCATTGAATGTTGCAGGAAACCTGCAATCACCGGCTGGTACTGACAGACCAAGGATGATGACTGCATTGCCATGCTACAGTCAGCGCATCCAATCAATATTGCACCAGAAAGGAAACTTTCATGAAAATTGAACCTTTGGCTCTGAAGTCCAACGTTTTACCACTGCGCTACCACCCGCCTGGTGTTTTACAAATGCTGAGGATGGTAAATATCTATTGAATAATAATAATAATAATAATAATAATAATAATGTGCACATTAATAATGTGGCAGATCCGCCACTTTAAGGCTCAAAGCAACAACTACATTATGCTACCCCAGATCAATGGATCTGTATGCAGTCAGTGTTCCTTCTCAACTCTTTGGGAAGTATACTACCATATCCAGTACTAGTAGACTACCATTCACATGACCATCTTATCCTATCAAGTATAAATATTGGAGGAAATGTGCAATAAAAAAAAGCAAGCCTTTTTGGAAGGGTGGAAAAAACAAACTGTTAATGTCAGTGTGAAACTATCCTTATTATAACACGCTTACATGCTAAGATTGACCCACTGGATAGCAATAACACGAACAACTGTTGATGGACAACCAAAACAGCAGCAATGATAACAGAGATCTGAACCATAGACCTCAGTCTGGTTCACTGCTGTGCTGATAAATCAGAATGTAGACACAGGTGTGGTATATATCTCAAAATGTTCTCCCCTACTCTGATCTACTGTCAGTTTCAACCTTACTTGTAGCATTGTCTACAGGAACCATAATCTCAGACTCTAGAACATAAATCAGATTCTAGAATGTTTAACAACTATACAGAGTTCCTTGAAAATCAATCCCAAGAAATTGTATTTAAAAAATCATTTCCATCTGTCCTTAACTGGAAATGAGAGTATCATCTAGTGCCATATGAAAAATTCTGAACAGATTACAGCTTGATGAGCAGACAGACACATTGCCAAGTCATATCATGTGATATTATTCCAGTGGCATCAAAGGTCAACATCAACTATGTGACAGACAAAACATCACTGTCCACACAGATGCAAAAGTTCAATGTTTTTATTTCCCTGCGATGACATATCTTAATAAATATCAATATCTTGTCTCCATGCAACCATTTCAATGGAAGTCAGTCACATTCCTGGAATTAACAGCCGAGACAGTCAATAATCTCCACAGACAGTCAGCTAGTCAGGTAGAAAATGAGGATATTTAGAGTTCATAGAAAACATCGCCTTTATGACAGCTGACAAGTCTGAAGAAGTCCAAATCTCTGAGGACGTTGGTTCTTATTTAGCTACTTTCCTCAGTAACAGGTTGATGAAACCTGAACAATGAAGTAAGTATATATTGATATTTTTACATAATGTAAGATAATTAATTCTAAATTTGTTTTAAAAAAGACATGGGTTTGTTTACATATTTCATGGTCAAACATATTTTTACATGAAAGTATGTACATTTGACGTGTCTACAAAAGTACATTGGGTAACCAGCTACATGTTCTGCATAGCCCACTGGTTTTCAATATTTTATACTTTATTATTTTTTAATATTTATAGTATATGTAGCATTATTGGTACCAGTGGTCATGAAAGGTTATTTTGATTGTGTTGGAGGTATTAGAGTTATTAGAATATAGAAAATTGAAATATTAAAGTACATTACCATCTGATTATTCAGGTTTTACTAGAAATGGAATTTTACGTATCCTACAGCGGTGAAAAGATATTTAGAGATACAAAAGCGATTATATGTATGCTAAGTGCATGTAATTTGCATTTTTAACTCCAATTCGGTCCAAAACGACAACTTAATTTGCCTTTAAAATTATGCTTGGTTCATTGATATTCCACCCCATGTTTATAATAGTAACAAGACAAATGTCAACATCTATCACTAGCAACGGTTGAACTGTTACCAAACCATCCAACCCACTTATCTCCATTAACCGGCCCAACTATTTTCTGCCACTTGTGAGAACAAAATTAAAAAGTACGTAGATATCCGAGCCCCACAGCCCAGACAATCAGACAATCACCCTCGATTCCATTATCCACACATCGATACAAACCTGGTTAGCACCAGAACAAATTGAAGACCCTCAAACTTACATCACAGAACAGGCTTCATTGAACGCCAACATTCTAGTTTCAGAGCTGACCTATTTTGTTCAAGTATTGCAACACTTTTAGCATAACTGACAGTTTCATCATACATTTTTATTTTTTATGTTACTTTTTTTTTTATATTGGGGTTTAGAGCCACTTCAAGATTCTTTCACTTATATCATGGCTTGTCAGTTTAGGGCAGGAGGAAACCCGCAACATCCGTAGCGCTGAATGTAGCAGTAAACCTGCGAGCATCAGCTGGTACTTACAGATCAAGAATGATAACTGCATTGCTACTCTACAGACAGCTATCAATATTGCGTCAGAAAATGTTCAAATGTTCTACCACTGCACTACCACCCACCCATATCACTCATATAACAGCTTGTAAGTATTAAGGACATCTGCAACACTTATAGCATATAGTTTTCCTGTAAACTTGTAAACACTGGATGGTACCGACATACCAATGGTGATAACTGCAGTGTGACAGTACAAACAGGAGTTTTTATATCATGTAAGAAAAAGTAACTTCCACAAAGAGTGCTGCCACTTTGATTCCAAAGTCTGATGATTTACCACTGTTCTATCGTCCAATAACTGGATCCTGCCTAATGTTACAATCTGGAATCTGGGAATGCCATCTTGCCTAGGCATCATGGTCTAACTCGCTGACTCGCTATGACCCCTTGCCATCAAAGCCCCTGATTTATGTGGCACAGCGAGATCAATGGGCTGCGGTCAGCACTCGGTCCAATCAGATGTATCCTAACACGTATAAGCTCCGCCTACTTGTTGGTCACAACAACACACTGTCGCCTGCAGAATTTTGGATGTTGTTCCATACTGTGGCTGTTAATAACACTGGTTTTGATTGTTTGGTTAAAGATTCGACACACGAGAAGACAATTCACTAGGGTACCATTTGCCAGCCAGACAAATGTAACCTATGATGGGAAGGGTAGTAAACAGTCACGTGTAGCTCGGAGTTGTACCCTCCCCTAGTGGATATGGAAAATGGCGACTCACGAATCTGTAGAGTTTTTCTCCGTCATTGAACCTGGAGCTGACACCACTGCTTCCGTCATGGATGTCCACTTCCTGGAGATGACCTAGTTTCAGCAGGGTCTGTGCCATCCCCGAGCCGTTCTCACGATTCCGCACGATTGACCATCGCATCAACCAGTCTATGACATCACTTCCTGGTGACAGGAGTAAATAATATGACCAATCCTCTGACAGAACCACAAAACTGTTATTATTAATTTTTAAATAAAATAAATTACCCCTGTTCCTTCACCAGACATCCAGTTTTTTTAAGAATTAATAAATAAAATAAAATTTGACTAACAAGAAGCAATCAGGTTACAAGTTACATAACTGTTCATTGTTGACTAACGTGATATTGATGGTGCATATTTTTCATCCTAAATTTTGATTGAGTAAATTAAAAGTTACATTGTAATGGCTTGATACATGACATTTTGCACATTTATTCTATAACCTCAATACATAACCTCAATATGACCCATAAATCCTACAAAATCATATTAATGTAATACAAACAGGAAGTGTGGTGCGCACCTTTAAAACAGTTTTTGTACACCTCTCCACCTCGAAGATGACCGCTGGTCTTAACACCCGCATCTGGGTCTTGAATAGCACCAATTATCTCACTGAAACATACGTTGTTCCAATACCATATCATATAACGAGAAAATATTTGTACAGAATCTTCAATTGAAGCATGAATATTAGCATAGTTAAAAAAAATGATGTACAGATATTATAGAGGATGCAACTTGTCATACCTAACATTAGCATATGCCCTGAAATTCTGGAATGTCATCTTGTTGTAGGAAACCTGAAATAGAGAAAACCATTTTCTAATTTCATGTCACAATAATGATAATTTGTGTTTTGTAAATTTTAAATGTATTTTTTTCAATTTTTTTCTTACATTTATGTATAAAAATGAAAAGAATACAAACAAAAAATGAATTATTATGTTTACGTCAAAAGAGGATTTGATAAAGTTAGTTAAAGTGGTGCCATGTAAACTGTTAAATTTTACACAAAATATTAAACTTTTATCACCGTTTTTCATTTTTGCTACAAAGTATTAGACTCCAATGTTTTTTATGTTTTTTATTATTATTATCATTTCAAAAATATTAATTGGACATTTTTGACAGAGAGACAACTTGCAAAATGTTGTCTTGAAAAAGAAGAATTATATTAAACATGTTAAAATATGTTGTATTACAGATAGGACTGAGTAGACCTAGGAGTTTACCTGTTTAGCGGAACTCTGTGACCGGATGACGGCGCCAATAGCATGCGCCCATCCATCTCGGTCTTCAGCTCCAGCTGCCTGGAAAAACAGTTCATCTCCGTTCGGCACTGAAATCTTTATAAGGCACTGAAACATAATATCATTATTTATGAGACTGAAACATACATAGAAATATTTATAAGGCACTGAAGCATGTAGAAATCTTCATAAGGCACTGAAACATAGAGACCTCAATACAGCAGTGAAAGATACATAGGTCTTAATAAGGCACTGAAATCTAGTAATTTTGATAAGGTACTGAAATATAAAGATTTTCTACAAGGCACGGAAATGTACACAGATCTTTATGAGGCATTGAAACATGTAGAGATCTTAATAAGGCACTGAAACATATCTAGTAATTTGTATAAGGCATTGAAACATAAATAGGGGTTTTGTATAAAAAGCAGTGAAATGTACACTGTATAAGGCACAGAAACATATGTAGTTCTAAGGTATTTGATCACAGATGTCAAAATTACTGTAATGCTCCCATTTATTTGAACGGTGAACACATTATTTTATTAGTTGTTCGAATTATTAGAAAAATAAACGTAACAGGACCATGCAGATTCTGGATTAGAACCCAAGTTGCTGGATTGCGAGTGCAACACTCTATCAACTTGGCCAAGGGGATTATCAGCATGAGCATCATATATCACACGGCTAATAGACATATGTTGTACTATACCTGTGTACTGACTTCACACGGCTAATAGACATATGTTGTACTATACCTGTGTACTGACTTCACACGGCTAATAGACATATGTTGTACTATACCTGTGTACTGACTTCACACGGCTAATAGACATATGTTGTACTATACCTGTGTACTGACTTCACACGGCTAATAGACATATGTTGTACTAT
>JAUTBT010013708.1:0-23198 GCA_032361225.1 Lepetodrilus schrolli
TTGTTGATGTCTGTGTGTATGAAGTGCAAATGAGTAATAAATTGCTGTTGGTATATCAGTGTTGGTCGTGCTATAAACTGTTGATTTTTCATTTGTGCAGCATTCTGTCTGGTTGCTATGACAACACGGCTCACCTGTGGACAACCAAGGGGGATTCCCTGATGACTATTCCAGGTCACACGGCACCAGTCAAGTGTGTCTCCTGGATCCATCAAGGTCAGGGTCACCCCTAGCTTTCAGTGTACAACTTCCTAAATTGACTGTTGTCGTGTATGGGTGAAATATTCCTGCTGCGACGTAAAGCACTAATTCATTCATTATAAACTGACTGTGCGTGCTGGGTGGAGATGTAGTATTGGTCACCTGTCACTGATGGGGCATCTGGACAATAAGTCTGTCTCATGAGACCTGTGCTACATAGCTGTCTCATAAGGCAATTTTACCATGTAGACATATGCCAAGATTCTTCTTAGTCCTATTTCCATAAGACAATAACGTTTCATGTGAAATCGTGATGTCAGTGCAAAGTTGTGACTTAGCAGGATCTTTTCACCTGTCTACATGGTAAGTTGCCGTATTAAAAATTTATGTAACAGCAGGTCTCATGAGACTTACTGTCTAACCACCCCATGAGACACCCACTAAGTTTTGATCCATTTGTTAGAGAAATAGGATAGGTATAATACATGTAAGTAAAATTGCAGTATATATATGAAGTCCTATTGGGATATTTGAAATGATGTGATGTTTTGTAATAAATGAACAAGATACCCGGTACTATGTTATACATTTTTCTGTAAAAGTTTTGAAATGGCCGCGGTGGTGTTAACTTCTCGTTGTAACATGCTTTATATCCTGTGTTCTCAGACAAGACCACAAGCAGCTTCCTGACGGGGTCACATGACCAGACTCTGCTGTTGTGGGTGTGGCATTGCCAGAGTAACGAAGTGGACTGTGTGTGCGTGTGTCGTGGCCACGGGGGGAGTGTGGACTGTGTGGCAGTGAGCACCTCGCAAGAACAGGTGAGCATTGCCACATTAATAGTCATACCTGAGCACAGTGATATACATCATGCTTTCCTAACAGCATTCATTCACTACTCACATTCTGTTTGAGTATGCTGTAACAGCAAGCCAGATTTTCTGTTCGTGTAATGGAGCAATATGATTGGCTCGATAACATATTTTATAGACAATCAGAAGGCTTGTTTCATAAAATGTGAAATAAACAATATATTTATATATTTGTCCTAAAACGAATATTGTGATCTTAATTTTTCAGTTCTGTACAGGGTCCTGGGATAAAATGCTGAAGCTGTGGTCTGCAGGTGAGTTGTGCAGGAAACAGCTTGTACTGGTAGTACTCAGTCCTAGTAACAGAGCTGCTTATAAACACAATATGTCATACCAATGAGTTTGACAAAAATCTGAAGTGTAATCAGAAGCCTTGTTTTTAGCCAATCCCTTTGTAGTATTTAAGAAGACCTGCCAGCCGCTGCTTGCTGCTCATCAAGATATGAGATATAGTTGTGCACCTTCCCATGATTCTGTACACGTTCCCACCATGTACACCTTCCCATGATGCTGTGTTTTCAGCGTCGGACCAAGATGATGCTGGCGAGGAGGAGATGGGATCGGAGTCGGCGTCAAAGAAACAGAAAACCTCACAAACTAAAGTCCACTCTAGGGTCAGCTTCTATAAATATAATCTATAGACATCCCTTTATATGTCTGATGTATGCCCAATGTCAACACTTATTTGCTCAAAATAAAACATTAAGGACTGGCAGATATTTTGTGGGGAAGACTTCTACCAATTTGGAACTGGACTTGAGGAATCTGGTGCCATTCTTTTTCCAGTGTGTCTGCAAGTTCTTGAAAAGTATGGCCTGTGGAGTATGTGGAGCCATTTTGAAATATTTTATTGTTAGGATTATATTATGCTAAATTAATATGCCCAAAAAGGCTAATGGCCCTTAATTAATTTAGTTGGATATTGAATGTGTATTGCAGGCCCACCCAGTATTAATGCTGTAGATATGACACTACCTGTACTACACGTGTTGCAGGTGCCAATATTGACACTCTCGGGTCACACAGAGGGCGTGTCGTCAGTGGAATGGGTGGACTCGAACCAAGTGTGCACTGCATCGTGGGATCATACCATCAGGAAGTGGGATCTAGAGGCCGCCAAACAAACAACAACATTGGTAATAATTATAGACCTATTTTTACCGGATATTCATCAACTTGTTAAAACATTGAGCGGATTGTTATTAGCATACAGTCATGTCTAGTATTCACTAGGCCTCCAACGATTCACATGTGCACCATGATACAAACATGGCGGTCTTGTATCGTGCAGCAACATATCTGTATATAATGATAGATTGATCGGGTTCCATGGCACCTTTGTTTTTCAAGCTGGCTAGGTTTGGCATTCGCTGTTTAATGTACTTCCGGTGGCTAGATTGCTTTATTTGCAACCTAGCCAACGTGTACCGCTTGTGTCGGTATCTAGTGACTGGCACATTTTTACTGGGCAGAAGTGAGCTGGGTTATTTGGTTTGCACTCTCGTCGTCATGTGACATGCCCTTGCATCTTAGCCGCTTTCTGACAAATCGAGCAACCCGAAAGAGAGTGCTATGGTCTGATGAAAGGTGCCCATAGGTGAAAGTCATAGCACTACCAAATAGAAAGTACTCCAAAATGTTCAAATTCACACTTTGAGGCACGAATACCTGAGATCACCCAGTGAGAGGGTATGATGATTTATACTATTGCATATTGACAGACGTTCTGCACATGCTGTCTCTATTCCAGCAAGGATCCAAGGTGTTCTTTGACATCTCCTACTCACCTCTAAATAAGTTAGTGGTAGCCGCCTCTTCAGACCGCCATGTCCGATTGTATGACCCAAGATCTAATGGTAAGTACAACAGTCAAAACAGTAGTTATGCCAATGTGTACTAACTTGATGATAATGGTGTTGATGTTGACAATGATGATGATGTGATAATGATGTGTGATAATGATGATGATGTGATAATTATGATGATGTGATAATGATGATGATGTGATAATGATGATGTGATAACAATGTGATATTGTTGATGATGACGTGATAATGATGATGTGATGGTCAGAATGATGTTGTTGACAATGATTATTATTATAATTATGACAATCTGTGTCTAGATGGGGCGGTAGTGAAGTGTTCGTTCACGTCTCACACGGCCTGGGTGTCCAGTGTGGCCTGGTCGCAGTCCAACCAATACGAGTTTATATCGGGGTCGCATGATGCCGTCATGAAGTTGTGGGACACTCGCAGGTACTCATCAATGTCCACTGAATTGTTCACCTTTACATGGTTACAACTACCGACCATATACATATTTGGGAGGCAATTAATGAGATGTGTATTTTGTATAAGTACTTGTAAATACTTGTTTTTCTTTCACAAACTTTGATAAAATGCATACATGTTCTTCTCTTTTATCTATTCCAGTCCCAAAGCACCATTGTTCAACATGGGTGGTCATGACGATAAGATAATGGCTGTCGATTGGTCGATTCCTGGATTGATGATGTCTGGAGGGGCAGACAACCACCTGAAGATATTTCAATATACACCAAAGACAGATTCCATGGATGTCAGTTGATTAAAATTTCAATTCATCTAATTTCTGCTTGTGCTCATCATCATTCTAATCAGCCTGTCCACATTTCTTATTACCAGACTTGAGTCATTTCCTTCCAGACAACAAGAGACTGTAAACAATACACTATTTTATTTCACATTGGCATGAACATGATCATGGAGTTATTTACATTCAACAATGTTTGAACCACAACAATCCTACAGAGAATACTAGCCAAACACACAACAACTTGTAGATGAGGATGCTCTTGACGATTTCCACGGACCAACAGCAACCGATCTGTTGTTTGCCGATGCTACCGTTTGAAAAATTATTTAAAATGCAACAGTCCTAGTAGTGGATGTAGATACACAGTAGAGGAAGTAATTGTTCAAGTACTGACAGTATTTTCTTCACCAATGTATGCTGGTGGATTATAGATGCAAAAATAATCCACAGTCGAAATAAAGAGCTTGTCGATATTCTCACCTGTCCAAGACTTTCTTGGACATTTACTGATATATAGATGTTTACAAACATTTTACAGCTTTACGGTTTCCCCATTCATTTAATGAAAACATCGATAAAAATTATACATGAATTGAATATTCAAAATAGCATTAAAACGTCAATAAAATGAGTACATCTGGTAATATTCATTTCAAAATTTAACTCCGAAACTAATTGAGGTTCCTAGCTTTAAAAATAATAATGAAATAAATGCAAGCCATTGTTTTATTTCAACTGGGTTTTTACCTTGATGTGGACGGAGACAATTTATTTCTTCCAGTTTTGTATGGGTCAATTTGAGATAGAAAGTATGCATTATATATAGAAAATATACCAGCCGAGCAAAAGATTGGGCCACTTGCGTGGGGGCAGTATTGTTTACTAGTGGCAGTACAAAGGTAAAGCTTGATGAGAATGATACACTGCTGCTGATGGGTGTATAGTTGTCATCAACTTGTCTGGTTGCATATCTACAGAGTTGCCTATGGCCCAGGAATTAGTGATGTATACGTGAAAATGAAGGAAATACTGGCAAGCCTGTAATGTAATGAATTGTATTACATGAACACAAACAATAGATTACAACCATACACATCCCAACTCTCACACTTCTAATAATCTCAAAACAGAACAGAAATCAATGTACATCTACTAAAATACAAGAAACTATTTTCTTGCAGCAATTATAAACATCTGATGAAATCTAACGACTGATCTCGGCTGGGTAGCCAGATCTCGGCTGCTACAGCTGGTGTTGACCAATGAGATGACTAATGAATTAAAAATCTAGGACGATTATGAGCTTGGTTTGACGTCCAACCCCCAGGAGTATTACACATATACATTACTTAAAGCTTTACATCCAATAATATTTGATAATGCCACATCAATGAAATTGCAACCATTTATAGATAATATAGATAATATTGAAATTGAAATGTGTTCTAGTGTAGTACCAATTTGTGACAATAATTTCATTTCAATAAGTGATTAGTTTGACTTGTAAATATCACGTTGTTGAGTGGTCACAGACCACACGAGGATACAAGACTACTGACTAGTACAAAGCATAGCACAATTCATTCTCTATAAACATATCGAGGAATAGACTACATATGAAACTAAACTTAACATTGCTGATTATATATGTATGTCAGATTATTGTGTGTATCCCACGGAAAGCCACTAGTTCACACAGCCCTTTGAATGATCCTATATATAGTGAAGCCGGTCTAACTCTGTAGATGGTTGAAAGCCACTAGTTCACACAGCCCTTTGAATGATCCTATATATAGTGAAGCCGGTCTAACTCTGTAGATGGTTGCACCTATCCTGCTGCCAGGGTATTGCCAAATACGAGACACAGCAGCACTCGGAATAGGAGTGTGTAGACCGTCACAACAGTTACACAAAATAATCTGACCAGTCTCTGTCATAAAATATCTTTGTAAAGCTTCTAAGGAATTTATTCAAAATTCACCAGGAAACCATAATTCAATAATATTTGTTAATATATGTCTCTAAAACTAATGAAAATGAAAGAGATTGTGTAGAAATTGTATCCCTACTGTATATAAACAAAGTCTTCACTGTACATGCGAGGGAAATTACATTATTTCCATGTTGGTATACAAAGCCCTGGCCCCAAGGCTATGAAACATTTACGAGTATCATTTCATGCTCGACTCAAAGTTTGAGATTGAGCATGAAATCGTACTCAAGATGTTTCATAATGTCGCTCACATCAACCTACATCATGTTCATTTTGAGGTCCTGAAAAATCCAGCATTCTTTTTAGTACAAATGTTGAGCGATATGGGTTATTCCAGTGATTCTGGACTTTCATTATGCTAGACCCAATGCTACTAATTGCTACCAGGCCTGACTTTGTGAATGTGATGTTAACGTCTGCAGTAGTGATGTGAGAACGAAAGGGAAATGGGAATATTTTCAGTTTTTCAAGACCTCCACAGGGACATGGAAAATATGATAATGAGAAAAATGAATGCAGTGTTTAATAGCTATAGGAAAACGTCGAGTATTCTTCATGGATGAAAGTTGATTGCAGATCCCAAGCGACGTCCGACTAACCTTGTCACATGTAATTACGTTGAGTACTGCCCACATAACCTGTATACAAGACGATTCTGAAGTAATGTCATTTTAACAGCACTGACAGTTGCTCTTCATATCAAACATGGGAATATTTCAATATTTTTTTTGGCTGTTCACCTATGACGAGGTTAGTGAGATGGTCTGTCTGGATCCTAGATCGGGTGGCGACTCGAGTCTGGTCATCTCCTGCGAGGCCGGTACATGTTGGACTTTTTGTTGGCCAGAGTACACTGGCGACTCGTCTCCCACGGTAGTTCAAATTGCCTGGAAAAATATTAATATACAATACTGTGTCATTTAACAACGAATAAGATTTTTAAAAGTCCAAGGAAACAATTAAGGCTCTTCTGCACCAGTAGGGAGTACATGTATTAGAAATACAATAATGTAACACTACAAATACTGAGCAGGCACATATTTTAGTAGACACCTGTGGTAAGTATTAAATACATATCAGCAATTTGTCGTGTATGGGTGAAATATTCCTGCTGCGATATAAAGCATTCATCCATATCAGCAATAGATGCAAAACACATATGGTAAGTGAAGAATATATTGTTGGCTTTTATTGACAAAAAGTCAACTTGTGAAGGACGTACATGGGCTTGAGGTGGGGTATAGGCTGACCAAAAGCTGTCACAGCAAGCTTGTCCGAAACCTCAATATGAGTAACTACAAAAAAGAAAAGAAATTCTCAAACATGTAAAAACTACCAACATGTACCTCAAAACGTTGGCTGTTTGAAATTAGCAATGTCTAAGAATAACAAATAGAAACACTTTCTTTTTCAAATAAGTAATGGGGTTGTTCCTTTCACCGCAGTACAGTGTTCGGAGTACTCCAGACAGACAATTTTGTCAATGGAACAACCTGCACATTGTCCGGTCTGTACTTGCTGGTGAGTTGGTGCATACCACACAAGGAAAATACAGTGACGTCCCTACATCTAAGGGCATACTTGAGTGACGTCGCATGTCTCAACAATTCGCACAGTTGAAAGGATCGAGGCCCATGATTCTGCCCATTGACATGCAACATGCTGATGCCATGGGACACAACTCCTACTTACTGTCATCTAAACAAGGTATGAAGGAAGTAACATTGCCCTCGTCGTCTTCTTTGGTAGTGTGCACAACTCTCTGTTCCTTTTCTCGGAGCCGTGCCAAGGACCTCTGCTCGCGCATCTGTTGAAGATCCCACCTGCAATAACAACATTGTGTGTAGACTCCTTTAGATGATATACTTAGAGTAATGTGAAACACTGCACATGTACGATGTCACATCTATCCAAGCACACTATTAACAAAAATTCCACTCAACATGCTGAAGAGGTCTCTTCATATACATACCGTTTTCTCCTCTTTTCTTCTACTTCTGGCTTTTGATGGCGCTTGATGAAAATTTCATCTTCAAGATTCTGAAATAAACATCAACACTTGTGAAGCAAGTGATTCCACACATTTGCGACGAACCAATATTACTTATTTTGAATTTAACAATTTTTTAAACCCATAGATATTACTTCAACTCTTTCAATACAGCCCCTGATATGTAGTGTGATGAACAACTATTGAAATTACAATGGCTGCCAATGCTGCTGCGTGTTGTACATCTAGTTCTTACAACACATACCTCGGTGCCCTCCAGCTGGTATAAATTTGTCACTTTGTGGAACTTCCAAGATGGTGTCTCAACTGAAACATTCCATTTCCCAAGAGTTAAAGTACAAGTTCAATAGGACAGCATTTACTTCACTCAAAAGAAAATATCGCATGCAACGAAAAGAATAACACTCATTTAAAAAATCAACAGATTGTTTGCAGAATGAACAGTACTCAAAGTCTCCACTTTGTTTTAGTTTCACTCACCTCCTACTTGTGTTTTTGCACTCCGACACAAATTAAAAAAGGAAAGATTGTCAATATGGCGAGACCTAACTTGAGACTGGCAACAAGTCACGTGATATGTACTATCTGTCTTTAGGAGGGTCTCTTCACCCTCCACCACCATGTCCTCATCAATAGATTCACTGTCCGAGTCTGATTCTGTCACAATGATCTGTGTTTTAGTCTGGGGCCTAGTTACAGTCTTTTCAGATTTGGTCACAGATCTATTTCCATGGAAGCGTGGAGATTCTTTCTCGACAGTTTGACGCTTGTTCTGTGGGGTATCTGTTGCAGTACTGTGGGCTTTTCTGAAGACAAACACAGCAGTTACTGGGGCGAAGTCATTCAACAACAAACCAGTAAATACATGGATTAGGACTAGGACATAAACATTGCCTACAAATCTTTGCACAACATAAACATCATAAAGAAAAGAAAAGAAAAAATATATAAAAGAAAATCATCATGGCTGATATTGATAGCTCTGCCTTTGACTTTGAGGAATTGATTGAGACAGAGTGATTTATTGTTTTTACGTTGCAATGGGAATCTTTCACCCATATGCAAGAACACTTTTGAGGAAGAATGCATAGTTGTTGCATATTTAGTGGTCTTCATGGCATGTGCATCATTGCAGAATGTATACAGCAGAACAACATATACATGTACATCAAACATTCTAAATAATGTGTACCAATGCGTGACCATTAACAAGATGTCCCTAACAATAGTGCTACGTAAAAGTAGATCTTCAATACTTTACATGCTACAGTTTTACGTTGCCCACCTTTTCATTCCCTTTTCAGGGGACATTGCCAAGGCAGCCTCCAGAGCTGCAGCCTCGCGTGTCAGCTGAGCTTCATGTGACTCTTCTTTCTGTCGGAGAATTGACATGCGCCGCTCCATCCTCTCCAGGCGACATTGCAACTGCAACAGTCACAGGAATTAACATAATCCTAGTTGCCATGTTCACGGAACTCGATAAAAGAAAAACACTTAAATTTCAATCAGCATGGCCAGATGGATTTGATAGACTTGTTATAATACTAATATTATGCAATAAATTTAAGGATTGACTGCATGATCCATGAAAACCAATATCCTTCCTCAACTCATTTCAAAATGGAGTTTCTATACACACAAAAATACATCATAGGGTTTAATTCATAATGATTCAATAGCCATGCACACATTTTACAGAACTATAAACATAATATCACAGGCAAGTCTAATCACGATTATCAACGGATACGTGGCGAGCAGGCTACTGGCCATGTTGATTTGCAAATGATTGACTCCTCCTACCTTTCTTCCTAATAAACTTCTCAATCGTTTTAAACCACTAGGCAAAATTGAACCTGATAGAAATGGAATCATCGTCAAAATATCTAAGTAACAATTTATCTACGTATATACAATCTACTATATATATATACTATGCTAATCTAGCAATCTGCAAGCAAGTATGTACACAAAGAAATGCTACGCGAAGCTTGGGTCAAATAGTCACATGATCAGTCATGTGACTGCAGGTTCATAGGTCACGGGTCAGTCCCCCAGAATGTTTGGAAAAACATAGCATTTAAGTAACTTTCGATAAACTGATTGACCTTGGACTCTCTCTAATTAAATAAACCTACTTTAGTAATGAACTTTGCAATAAAACACCGAGTTATTAGTGGTAATAAACGTTTAAACGAGGCCGGAGTTTTCATCAAGCCGGGTTTTCAAGAACGATCTGTCGAAGAGGTTAGAGGTAAAAGGTCAAATAATTTCATTGGGACATCGATTGGTAAACCCTAACACATTAAATATGTGTTTTTACAATCGTTGTTTCAAAAAACAAAATAAGTCATGTGTACTAAACGCAAATTATTATAACAAATAAAAGTAATGCTTAACAGTGAAAAAATAAACACTCGTAAAATTGGAACTATTTAATATTGCGCCGGTTGCAAATAATCGAGGTGAAGAGAAATTTCCGATTCTTGCGTTTGCACACATGTTCGCAAAGTAGGCAAAGTGTAGTCACAACTGTCAACAGTACAAGACAGTATACAACCTTTGATTGTAGATGGACCATCATGAATTGTATTTGTAATTCAATCGTTGAAACAATTAATGCTACTTAGTAGACAAAATAAGGTCAACACGCCTTTGATAATCAACGAATGTGCAAGAGCCTCGATCTTAGAAAATGAAATATCAGAGTCAAGATTGCCATTGCTAGATCGCAAGTGACAGTGCTACGTTTGCTTTGGACATGATTGAATAGATTCGGGCGAATTAAGATACTAGTCAAACAAGACGACATCCATATAAAAATTAAGTTCTGCCGATAACAAATTGGTCGGCCATTTTGACTTGAATTTTCAATAAAATTTCTTACCGCGTTCTTGTCGGATTTCAGTGTTTTTATTTCCTTGTCTCTTTTGGAAAGCATATCCTGTTGGTGCTGAATTAACTCAATATGAAGCAGAAGCAAGTCTTTCAACTGTTTAACTTCATTTGGATGAGAACCATCCGCACTCAACAGTTTCCCAGTCATCTTCCTCAGCGCGTTGGGTTCGCCCAACGACACTGGCTGACGAGAACAAATCAAATTCTGGCTGTTTTCCATGTCTTTCTTGTTATCACAGTCTTTCTGTCCTTTGGCATATTTCAAACTTTCTTGAATGGCAAGGGATAAATCGGCCTCATCAAATCCCCCATTCATCGCCTTGGATGATAACCGTCGCTTTTGTAAGCAATGCCTGCCTTCTCCTGGACGAAACTTGGAATCCATGGTGTTGACATCAGATCTCATACTATTTCAAGTAGGCCACAATAGTGCATGGATATGTGTTGACCTGCCTCTCAAATAATTTCGATGATGAAGTCGATCAATTTATCTTAATCACGATTTGAACAACAAGATGTCTCTAATCCGCTCCGATATCGTCTCACCGGTGTCATGGAACTAAACATCCCTATGAAATTAGGGTTTGTAAACAATGTTAAGTTCACTGACGTAGAGTACAATATATTATTATCTAGAAAATATTAAATGCCTGCAATACTCAACTACACCTTCATGAAGCGCATATGGTACGTTAGTCTGTGTCACACCTAGTTCTGACCCAAATACGCATATTCAAAATACCCCCCTATAATTTCACTTAAGGAAGTCTAGAAGGAAAACATGAAAATAGAGCGGTTGAGAGTAACGCTTATTGTGCAACTAAGTAATGTGGTATCCACCATGTTTACTATTGCCAATTTCCCGGGATGTTCTCGACTCTCATTACATCGACATATAGGTAGGACGGACATAACACACATACACGCACGCACACACACACAGAGGCCTACCATTATTGAAGTAAGTTAAGAGGCTGCATACTGTCTGATGCAACGTTCGACGGCGACTATGACTAGGGAAGTTTTGGTTTAGACAATACAATATTTAAAATGTACATGTACTTACATTCATTAATAACGGAGCGTAACATGGTTCAATATCACGACTGTGTACAAGCCGCTAAATTGAACAAAAATAACCCAAGATGAGCCGCAAAAGGATATCTGGAAACGACTATCAATACTGAACGCGAGTATACAGGTATATTTCCGATTGGTTTGCTTCATGTCATTCATGTGGCATTAACTACTGTATATATTGTCTCCTGCCATATATGTACGTTGCTATGATAACATTTGAAAGGTGTCACTACAAAATATTTAAAAATGGTATAAGTACATTTGTTGCGGGCTATCGTCCTACAATGAATATGCTATTTCGATTAATTACTATGGAAAATGGAGTAACTAAAACTCAACGTGTTATCGTTACATGTACGTACACAGCAAAATAATGAATCATCCATTCAGTGTTAAAACTATCAGATTTGGCATGAAATGCATTGATATTCCTATTTCGTAGGTTATCTCGGTCTGGAAAAAAACAACCTATAATAATAGTAATAATAATAATATATGCACTGTTAGACAGTGCTCTGTGCGCTGTTAAAGCTTACTGCAGGGTTTATAGGAAACTGTTTTGGAAGAGCATAATTTTGATGTTGGTTTTAAACGATTGTAGAGTTGGGTAGGTATTTATATTGAGTAGAAGATTGTTCCATTTCACGGCTGCACTATATGCGAATGTTCTTTCCAAAAACTTGCTGTTGGTTATGATGCACAGTAACAGTTGATAAACCTATCTTTGAATTTAGCTACGAAAGTCGAAAGGTTGGCCCTGTGCCTTGCCGAGCATCGTTTCCGTTTTTTCATGGGGTAATGATAAACACTTCACCGGCATATAGAATTATGGTTTTCTTTATAAGAGAGCTCGAATGTCAAATTATTTAATTATTGACAGGAAAACTGCCAAAACTCGGTCTAATATCATTTTGGTAGACTCCAATAGTAAAATATAGCTTCAACATTTGTTTCATAATATTATCAAATGAAATAATGTTATGACATAAGCGCATTTTATCGATCAAAGCAATATTAATTTGCAACTTTCTGCACAAGTCGAAAAGACAGCATTGTCTCCCTTTACCAGCTGTTTACTCGTGGAATAAAATGATTTTGTTTTAAAGGCATACACTCACAGATATTTAGGCTCGTTTTGGACTAGTTCTTGGCTACAAATGCAAAGTACATTATTTTGCATACATAACATCATGTCTGTACGTCAACAAATTATTACACAGCTGTGTAAAATTCCACTGCACTGTGTAGTCAAATCAAATGCATGTATTTTCAGGTAAAACTTTGTCAGACCACTATCTAAAACTTTGTCAGACCACTATGTAGGTCAACAATTAAGTCTTTGTAATAATTAAATATGAAGTATTTTTCTTTTAAACTACAAACATGTATGTGGGTAAACCCTGGCATGAAATGCATTTGACACATTGTAACCAAAGTTCTAACCAAAATGTTAAAATTAAGAATATTTGCACTATAATAAAACAAATCTTAGTAAATATTATTTTATGTAGAGAGGCAACATCGAAAAGACAGAACAGACCTAATTTGCATGTGCTATTGCTCTTCTTCATACCCAAGTCTACACTGCTGTTCTATCTTTCAAACCTTGCCTCGCCTTTCTACAATTAAAAAAAACCCCAGTATCTACATAGTCAAAGAGATGTGGTGTTTTTTTTAATAATGGTGCAAAACAAATAATCCAATTATAAAGGCATACAATCACGGGTTGTTGACACATTTCATGGTCAAACAAATTTTACCTGAAATTCGAAACACCGGCCATTTACCCACTTACCATCCGTCTAGTACCCTGGGATATATTGCTATTTGCAACTCCGGTTTCTGGCCGGCGAAGCTTGGATGAATATCTATTGATATAATTAATGTATCAACCAACCAAGTTTAGATTCAGAAGGAATGTACCAAAGTTGGGCAGTACAATTATGGTAAATTGGTAGCATGTAATAAATCGTATTGTTAAATAAATGTGATGATTACTTGCGTAAAATATTGTATTTATCTGAAGCACAATGTTTACATATTTGTGAAAGTAATTTCATGAACAATTAATGTGTGGGAGCATAATCTACGGACGTAACTCGCTTTCTCTCTCAATGTCGTAATCATGTCGTACTGATCACCATATACAAATATCCTGTGCAAACCTCACATTAATAAAAACCTAATGAATTCCTAAAACAGGATACCTGAAAGTATGTACATTTGATTTGTCTACACAAGTATATTAGGCAACAAGCTACATTTTCTGCATGCCCCACTGGTTTTCAATATTTCCACAATTTATTATATTTTTGTATGCAATAAAAATACAAATTTATGAAAAAATTGAAAATTTTGGAAACAAGTGGGGCATGTGGAAAATCATAATGTAATATGAACATGATGAATACAGCATCAGATCACACTTGAAATAACTGCAGACAGAGAACATTTACAATAATAAATAATTTTATTCATTGTCTTTGTCTAAATATTTAGTACTATGAAAGCAGAGAGGTTTATAGTGAATATCATGAAAATATTCACACAACCCGATCATAAATACACAGCATTTCATGAGCAACTAAATGTCAAGATGAAACATTGCCATTCACAATGTGACATGCAAAATCACAATGATAAACATGAAACAAAATACACATGTATTATATACTATATTAATTTAAATCTTCAAGATTGTTGCACATTCAGTATTTATGTATGAATAAAGGAATATCCATTGGCAGAGATAAAAGTTCACGTTTTCTTACTTTATTATTGGATAATCCATACATGATAAAAAAATCCTTGTTCTGCTTATCACCAGTGATGATGTCCAAGAGTATCTTTAAACATTAATTGTTTGAACCTGCAATTGTTTGTCAAGAGGGAGAAATCCAACAATCCAATGAACCAGCATACAGGATCACAGTACTTTGAATAATTGATACCCTTATTGGCAGAGTGAGTTGTCTTTCCATGTGTCTATTTATTAAACTACCAATCAAAATGTGTTATTGACAGCAGTATAACATAACAGTATATAATGGCATCCTAAATGCCGACCGATTCTGGAAGTCGCGATCATGAAAAGAGAAAATATTGCCAAGTAGGAGGATCTATACATGTTAGTACAAATCTGATTCGACTAGGAGTCCTGATGACAGTGCTTTGATCTCTCACTGACACAAAATAGGGGTTTGATGTCAAGTGGAGTTATATCATGTGGCCTTGGCAAGATGGGTGTAAATGGGCGAGAGGCATAATGGAAATGGGCAAAGAGGTCTAAAATATGTTACTAACTTTTACAAATAACTGAAAATCCATATATTAAATTATTATAAATATAACGAACAATCCGAGTAAAATTGGATCAGAAATGATATCCTATTTCTTAAATTTCTAATTAGCAGAAATTTGATTGGTAGGGGCATCTCCTGGCCGTACTGTCATAATGTAAACCTCTCATTTAGGTACGAGCACATAACTAATTCCAAGATGTCAGCAAGTCATTACGATTGACATAGCGACATGTTCCTTTACAAAATCCTGGATATGCCAAAGCATTGGTTGTTCCTGGGATCTCTGCCACAACTGGTGCTATTTAAGTAAGGGAGGTAACTAAAGTAGAATGAATTAATTAATGCTTTACATCGAAAAAGGAATAGACGACAACTAAAGTAGACATACACAATATACAATATAATGTAGCAATATTCTTACTGAGATTAGATGTTCACATGATTGCCATTTACGATGGTTTGTAACTCACACGTCTCATAATTTCAAGATTCTTTCACTTATATCACGACATCTCAGTTTTGGGCAGGAAGAAACCCGCAACATCCGTAGCGCTGAATGTTGCAGTAAACCTGCGAGCACCGGCTGGTACTGACAAGACCAAGGATGATAACTGCATTGCCACTCTACAGACATCACATCCTATCAATATCGCGTCAGGAAGGCAACTTTCACGAACAATGATGCCGGGCCCCTGGGGTGGGATTTGAACCTGGAAGCTTTGGCTCCGAAGTCCAACTGTTCTACCACTGCGCTATCACCCCTCTATGTAATATACTTTTGATTATTTTTAGGTATAACATACACACAATACAAATGTTTTAGAGATGGAAAAATAAGTTTGATATTTTGATGGGCAAGTGTGAGTAACAGTTGAGGGGTTCAGTGCTGTGTAACACAGTATTTCAGTGATTTATTTATGACAGGATGAGAACCCACAACTAACTGTCATTGCAAGACTATGTCAGATGTTAGTCACAGCTAACAACTAACAACTATGTACACAGATTGTATTCATTTTCCTACATGTGAAAGTAGTCTACTATAGTCTACACAATGGTGAGGACATAAGCCAATGGACGGGATCGAAACTCTGATGCTTCCACTGTGCTACTCGTCCACCTGCTATTTTGATGGTAAACACTACCATTATCACAATAACTACACCAGTCCATGTACACAAGTTTTCAAAATTATGACATTTTAAACAATTAACTAAATTAGTAAAAAGTGTCGATGCTTAAGGGCAACATCCCACCATTCTGGGAAAATCAATTGTTAATAGATTGTGCATGGTGACCCAAAAGAAGCTAACTCAAAACCCATCAATTCAGACTCGCGTATTTGGACTAATTCATCACATGACTGTGCGCTACAAGCATGCATTGTGCGTGGAGTTATGCGCAATACAAGACGACTATTATTATATTATTATCATGTAATTATCATGATAGATGAAATTCATGATCTAATAATGCACGAAATATCCACAAAACATATAACTACTCTTACTGTATTCACTATTTTGACAGCTGACTTCTCCATGCATAGATGTGAAATGTTCAATGACCACCTGTGGACATGCAAACACTACATACCGGTATTTAACTTCATTAAAAAATAAGGTCTCCTAAAATGAAATGTAGAAGGTAAAAAATAAAGCAAGACTAACAGCATTGTTCAAATTGAGTGGTAAGTTTGTCTTGAGGAAAATTTGGACTATTTAAATATTATAGTACTGTATATACATCAACATATCCTAATTGAATATACCTAATTGAATATATTTGTCCAATCACAGGCATACCAATAAAATAGTGTTGCAATCAAATTAGATTATTTGCATATGATATTCGATGAGTTTGCACACAAACATTGAAAACAGCAACATAATTCGATGAATTTGCACACTATTGAAACATTTTAGCAATCAGTAGTAGATGATTTGCATTCACATCATCACGCATGCGCAGTAGCACTAGAATGGACTTGTGCGCTTTAATTGTTCGTAGTAAAATATGCACACTTTATACTACTAGTATTGGGGCATAATAGCCAGAAACATTAACATCTTAACCTGGGCGACCCAATATTTGACCTGGATGATGTCAAGTTGACCATTCCATACATCAATTACAGACTTTTACAACATTAGGTATCAGATAGTGAGCATGTCGGATCACCAATGAATGCTTTCTGCCAAATTTGAACACTAAATGCTTCAATAGTGTGCAAACTCATCAAATTATATTGTTTTGTTTTTCAATGTTGCTGTGCAAACTCATCGAATATCATGTGCAAATCATCTAATTTGATTGCAACACTGATATTTTATTGGTAGGCCTGAATCATATCTTGCAAAAAGCAAACTCTAAATTTGGAAAAGCACCACCAAAATAACAGAATACTCAAATAAGGATAGCAAAGTACACACACATACTTTTTAAATATCTATTAAAATAATAATTGTAAAAAACTATGGTGCAGAATGACATAACTACTGATACTATTCAGCCTACAAATTGTTCATCTATACATAAACATACCTCCTCAACACACATACACATACACACACACACACACACACACTTACACACACACACACACACACACTCTTATGTAGACACATACACACATACTGAGGAAGAAATAAATATTGTGGTAAAACACACCAGTAATAGAGGCTATCTAATTTAATGATATACAGACGTGTATACATTTATACATATAGATTTACTTCACATTGACAGTTTGTACTATGATAAATATCCATCAATCCATATTATATTTATCAATCACAAACTCTCTACATGAATTTATTTTGGTAAAATAATATACATGGATATTTCAATAACATAATTGAAAACATTCATTCAAAAGGAAAATAGAATACTAGTATATACAATAGTAAATCAGAACAATTGGCCGTCATAATGTAAATGATATCATCCTCTTGGTAATAAAACATGTATGGCACTGCACAAGAATTATTGTGTTGAAAGAATAGCAATCATCGTATTTGACCTACTAAATGAATACAAAAATTTACTTGAAAGGATACATTTGATTTGTTTAACCATCTCCATGCTGGATTAGGTACAGACAGCTCTTTAGGGCATATCCGGTTGCCTTCAGCATAGAGAGGGTTAAACAAGTACTTTAGTTGACCAACTATTTCCTAAACTCTCACTTTCGATTATCAATATTGCTATGTAAACTAAAATGCATGTTTTCAATGGTTGGGTAATAGATGCAAATCTTTGTCACCCCCAATAGTCTATACAGATAAAGGATATGTTTTACAGTGCATTTTTGGTGTCTAAATATTTACATTATCAACAGATCAAGGCAAATATTAAATGACAGATTATTAATATCAATATCAGGTTGATTATTTGTCTCAAACATGGATTGGAAATTACTGAGTATTCAAACTAGGAGAGATGGAAACATTGAGCAAGGCCAGCCACCATTGACTATTGTGAATGCCCAATAAATTACATGTTTTCAGAGATGGTAACTTTTACAGCAAGTTTTATTCAAACATGGCTAAACTCACTAAAGATGATCAATAAAGATGTAATAAAATAAAGTTATATTGACAATAATTTAGATTTATTATGGCATCCAGTTGGGGAAGTTGAAAACGTCTAAAAGTCCTTTCTTGTGTTTATGATTGGGATCCCCTGGAATCTGGAAGCAGTCCACAGGAAATGACCCGATAGTCTTATTGTAGAGATTCAAACTGAAGTCTGTGCATCCAAGCAACTGGGTCTTGTGCTCGTGTTCGATGTTTACTTTAAATGTCATATTGAAGAAGTTGATGCAGATATCAACCACCGGGGGGTATGTTCCCAGACATACAAGTGGCGTCAGATCAGCTGAAACACAGAGAAGACATTGGCTGTAATGAATAATATGTCTTACGTTGTCACGAAAAGCAATTGTACTTACCACTTTCAATATATCGATTATAAGTATTACATGTAAAGAATAGTACTTGTCAAAGATATTGGTGGCAATTTTTTATATAAATATTTTAAAATGATTTGTTATTACATTTTTAAAATTCGATTTTCTATCCACAACATCCCTGACAAGGACTATTGCAAAGCGTAGCAAAACCCTTTTTTTTTGGTTTTGATTTTTAAATTGGGATTTAGAGCTGCAATCAAGATTCTTTAATTCCTATCACGGCTTATCAGTTTCAGGCAGGAGGAACGGTGCAACATCTGTAGCGTTGAATGTTGCAGTAAACCTGCGAGCACCACCTGGTATTGATGGACCAAGGGAGATAACTGCATTGCCACTGTACAGCATATACTATCATTATTGCATCGGAAGGGTAACTTTAGCGAACAATGCTGCCAGGCCCACGGAACTGGATTTGAATCTGGGTCTTTGGCTCTGAAGTCCAATGTTCCAACTTTGCATTACCACCAGTCTTGCACATTATGTAACATGTGTAATACAACTGCTTAGCTAACAAAGCATACACTTTCTGACATTACCCTGATTTGTGGATTTGTAATGTGTGATTTCTCTGAATTCCAGTGTCAGGTAACGCCATACAAAACCAGGAACACTGAAACAGGCTGCACTGATCTTGTCATGGTTGTTGTAAAGTATCATGCTATACCAATAGACTGAATCCGTTGAAATGAAATGGAAGAGAAAATAACTATCAATCTTGGCCTCGGTCATTAACTGCCTGTTAAAATGGTGTTGTTTTACCTGATATTACTTTTTTATAGATGGGCTTGCTGTCCAGCATAACCTGTAATTCTATCTCCTACAATGACAAAAACATCATTGTCAACCAAAATCATTATCATGAACATCTTTACCATAATTTAATAAATGACATAAAAATTAATATGATATACAATTGTACCATGTGTATATTTAGGACCTTTTTACTGTCATATCATAAGCTGTCTACCAATTAGTAACACGATGCATTACAATCAATTGCATCATGCATTGTATAATAATACATCTATTCTGAATCTCACTATCATATCGATACAGGATAAAACTTAACTTACATGAGATTTGGATATAAAAGTAAAGTTTGTGCACGTTGTTGTATTCAGATGTAATCTCTTGTTGGCAATTCTTGCACAACAAACACAATAACGTTCATAGCAGTCACAAAACCCGACGTGAAAGGGCATATTGTAGGTGTAGATAGCTGTTCTGTTCTGGGAGCTGGCTAACACTGGAGACTTGAAATCCAGAGGATGGAGCTTGTTCAAAAACTCTGTGTCTTTCATGATGTTTCCAATATCTTCAAACGACACAGTCAAGTTCCATCTATGTGGCTCAAAAATAAACCTTGTAGGATTTAATTTCCTGCCGACTCCAAACACTGCAAGCTGTGCCAGTGTTTTATTCTTAACAGACTCTGCAACTTCATACGTTTTATTCTTCATTTTGGCAATATTCATCCAGTTTTTAAACATTCCATTTTTCGTCTTTGTCACGTTTTCTACTTTGGCTTTAGAAAGGTGATGTCCAGGAGGAGGGAGTAACACTGGATTGTCATGCTTAGCTGCCGACTTGGCAGGGGTGTTAACTCTCACTGTCACTGAGTTGGGCATTTTCAGCTGATGATGGATGCCATTCTCTGGACTATGGTCCATAAGACTAGAGTCTATATGGCCAGGGTCCCTTAAACCTTTAGCATTTTTCTGATATTCTTTACCTGTAAAATAATATAAGAGAATAGTTATTATCATGATGATAATCATGAACTGATTACCACTTAGATCTAAGTAGGCTTGCAATGATACATTTTCTTAGGATACGCTATGTATCACGATTTACAGGTCACGATACGATACCTCAATAATGTCTTTGATTGCAAAAACAAAAAGATACTTTGAAGCTGAAATATTGCCACTGACAATTATCTATCAGATGTTATGCTAGACAGCTGATGGAACAGCCTAGATATTTCCGTGAATAAAAAGAGTTATCACAAAAACAATGACTATGTAGTTGCTAGATGCAAACATAGATGTCTATGCTAACCTTACCCTCAACCTAACCCTGAGTAAAGCAAATTGATCAAATAGAGGAGGGCCGTGATCTCCACCTTTGTCACCGGAAATGACCCCGACAAGACTTACTGTCACAATAGAATTATGAATCAACTCATAAAGAGTGAATCGCATATTGCGATGTTAGAAGAGAACAGCAATTTGTCAGTGAATTGTGACAGCCCTACTAATTAGTCCAATGCTGGCTGCATTGCCTTGCGTGGCAGACAGTATGAAAATACCCAATGAGATTTTCAATTGCCCACCAAATATGAACATTAGTATTCAAATTAGAAATAAAAAAATGTGTCAACACTTTGACAATGACTAATTTGCTACACCAAATTCTATTCGTCAGAGTTGTTTCGTGCCACGTCATTTCGTGTTGTTTCACACCTGGGTCATTTTGAGCGAGTTTCAGGTTGGTTTGTACCAATCCCGGGTTGTTTTGTATAACTTTCGGGTCGTTTCATTCCAAAGGGTTTAGTATTGTTTTATTTAAGTAATAAATGTACAGTTAGTAGGGAGTACTGCCGTACTGTTTTGTTCAATAATCCTCATCTCCATTGATGCTATTGTACTACTCGATGCACATTATTTCCGATATTTGATAATGAGTATGGGTACAGGGTTAATCAGGTTAATAATCCTTCTACTGGAGATGTTCTGACAACCACAATAGACACATAGAGGAATGTGTTAGTTAACTTGGTTATTCATTACTACAGTCAACCCCTATTTATCAGGACGGTTGCGTTCCCAGTAAAATGGTGCTGGTAACTGAATTTCCGGATGTCTCAATTTGGCAAGAGTTGCCCCCATTTCATGTAAATTTATAGACAAACACAGTTAGACAACTTCACCTAATTTATCACACATGATGTATCATACCAGTATACATGTATTGCCCATACACTGTAATACAATACATGCTAGCATCAGCTGATATGACATCGAGTCAATTCAATGGAAAAAGTCAGTGACATGGTTTAGTTTGAAGACGTGGGACAGTCTACCAGTATTAATTGTTGGCAGCCTTAACAATTCTGAGTCCAAACCAACTGACACTGATTACCGGTGTTTGCAATTCCTTGATGTTAACTCAACTTTTAATCCAATAAAAATAGAACTGATTATTCTCAACAGCTTTTCAAAAGTACTGAAAACAATGTATTGTCAAACACTATCCTGTTTAATGCTGCCGTCATCTAATCTGTTTTCACCATGATCTCGACAACAGCTGAATAATAGCTACAAAAATTGTTTGGAGGATTGTCGTATTGAAGAAAGCTATGACATTGGAAAACTAAATCAGATTTATACATTTTAAAAAAAGAGAAGATTACAGCATTATCATATGGTTAATCTATGAACAGCCGTACACCTTGATCTAGCAAAGTTCTGTGCCATATGTACAATAAATTTCAGTAAATTCACCTCTAATGTTACGTATTTAAGCCATGTAAATCTAAATTTAGTTTAATAGCAAAAAGTAGAACGGATATTTAGTACTCTACAGATCGTGACGTACTCTAGCAACTGTAGCATTAAATAAATCCATTGCATAAGTTGTATTAATTAAATGAGAAAGGTATGTCCGGGAAAAAAACATTTATTTCTAAAATCTAGAGGTCGCATTAAATTCGTGGCGCATTAATTTCCTGATTTACAGTATATGCGAATTAAACATTTAATAGTTTATGCTTCAGCTTGGTTGCTTAGGCCAATTAATATATATTTACATGATAATGCATTAGATTGAAGTTAAGTATGACTAGCCTATATTTCAGTTCTATACGCAGGCATCATAATTAAAATAATTGCATATCTTACTTTATTAATCATAGTACTGCCATCAAATCCAATGACTGTGTAAATGTACGTAATTCTAGTATATCTATCCATTGATCTCAGTTGAAACATAATCTTCAATGTCTCCTTTAAATAATGGCTTAATGTAAATATTATTTATCGCATTTCTATATATTTTAAAATTAATTTATCTAAATGATGGCCAATCGGACTTGCCATGCTACAAGAGGATTCGGTTTGTGTGTGTTTAACATTGCTGAGTTGGGTGTGTACGGAGTATGTGCATTCGTGGGACTGCATTAGGTGAAGGTCACACTGAATCGAGGGCCCTCATTGTTTTTTAATTGGGGTTTAGAGTCGCTTTCAAGATTCTTTCACTTATATCACGACTTGTCAGTTTAGGGCAGGAG
>JAUTBT010013719.1:0-23189 GCA_032361225.1 Lepetodrilus schrolli
CAAGCTGTTTTTCCTCATTCCTCTCCATAATACTGCAAGAGTTATTTCCCCTACTTAGTATTATCTTTTCGTATACAACATACTTTTGATACATATTCTGTCTTACGCATAATAAGTAGATCATTTTACATTAATAATTTGTATTATATCGATAATAATATTATAGTAGCACATTAATGATATTTAATCATAATATTTAAAATATAGAATTGATACGTATCTACCAAAAGATGCAAAGCTAATACAAAATTAGCATGGCCGTCTTTGTCGAGTAAACATCTGTATCTCAACTTTATTTTTATTAGAAATCATTGAAATATAATTGTTTGCGAATATTTTACTATCTCACACGGACAATAAATATGTCGTTGCCCGTACAACCAGCTCAGGTGATGCACCATAATAGAATTTGTTTTTTTCTTTCAAAGATAATATACAGGCAATTATTGGAAATCTTACAAAAACAACAAAGTAGCCATGTTTTGCACCTGGCTCATTTTGGGTCAGTTTGTACTGATCCAGGGTCATTTCATACTAGGTTCAGGTCATTTCATTCTGAAGTATTTTTTAATGTTTTATTTAAGTAATATTTCCAGGACTGAATGATGTGTTGCCAGAGCTGCGTTCAGCCAACAATACATACAATACTTCTCTACATGTATTAGTTCGCTGAACTGGTTAGTAGGAAAATAGTAGGAAATCGGTTTGTGCATGTATCCAGTCCATTCGCTTCGTGCTTTGGATTTTCATACAATACAATACACAGTCCAAACCCGTATTGAAATGTATGCATATCACTACGGATTGCTGGGTGAACGGCTCGTGTAGTCATACATATCATACATATTGATATGTATTGTCAGATGAATGCAGCTCAGGTGTCATGGGTACAGTGCTGCATCTTCCATTGGAGTTGGTGCATCTGGCTCAAAGTACAGAACTGGGTTTGCATATGACCTACACCAAGTGAGAGAGCGTATTGCAGATGGTGATCCCTTTCTTTCCAGCAGACCAGATTGTAGCTGCTTTCAACGACCCTTTTTTTTAAAAATAATATTTTAGCACAAAATTCGCTATATAATTGTGACTATATACAGTGATATATCTCAAAGTCCATGGAGGTTCCATGGTTTACAAAAATCGACTGTATAATAATATAATCTCGCATAAACAATCTTGTTGTTGAATGAATGCATGAAATGATGTTTTTTTGTCGGTATGAATAAAAACAGTGGTACTAAATTACCCATACCAACGTGAACCAACCTGAAACTAAGCACAAGATGACCTGGAGTTGGTACAAACAGGTTTTGGCATAAAACCACATGTAACATTAATATATCATGTATTTTGATCAGTAGTGCTAATGCAAAATGGGAATTCAGTTGTTGATCCACTTAACCAGCCCCATTACTGATTTTAGATTTACTCTGAACATATTTCTAAATGTGATTGTCACCTATGAAACTTAGAAGATTCCTGCTGCGATATGAAACCAATATTAAAACAAATAACTCACTTACCTATATACCGATATACATTGTAAAATAATGGCCCATCTTTCTGCTTCTACAGACGTCTTCATCGGATGTGCAGGAACACATTGTCAGAGTGCCCAGGTGTGTTGGTGTGTTCACAGTCATTGATTAGGCATTATTGATTTATCAAGTCTTCCACTGATGTCACTATATTACCAAAAAAATATGAAAAACTGCTGATAAAATAATTACTTTTCTCCACTTACACTGTCACTGATATGTTTTGTTTTGATCATGTTGATATGCTGTAGGAAATGTAAGTCTTGTCTGGATAATTTCTGGTAACAGGCATCTAGTGACACTTAATCAGAGCTATAACATTAGATAATTGTCAATCGATATGGCACTTACTAAAATCTCCACTTGCTAAGCATGAGCAATTCATTATTATTCTACATGTTCTATTTATGCATTGTTATCTAATAATTTGTGTTCTTCAGGGAAAGGAAGAAAAAATACAGTATAATGAAGATTGGTAACGGAATTGATCTTGATTTTACCAAATTACATCAGGCACAGGTAATTCTTATTAGCATAACCCTCTCCATGCTGAAGGCAACCGGAGATGCACTGAAGAGCAGTGCCTGTGTTTAATCCAGCAGGGAGAGGGTTAAAACTAAATTGTAAAGAATCTAGTAGAATAATGATAAGAAAAGAACATATTGTAAAGGTAATAAATCATAATGACAGATATTTATTTTGAGAATATCTAATACTGCCCACTTCAAATATGCAGACTTTGCGTCATTTTTAACTTTTAATAATTTTTTATTTCTTTCAAGACATCGTCACGTATGGTTGAAAGATTCCCGCAGTGACGTAAAACAATAATTCACTCTTAGCATCGTCACATATGACTGAAAGATTACTGCAGTGATGTTAAGCAATAAATAAATCAAATCATTCATAACAACATATCAGCATTGATTGCATTGATTGACCTCATTTTGATAATTGAGTGCATTCTTGTCTTCGAGGTCTCGATTGATCTCCAACAATTCAATATCCTCTTTCACATGACTCAATTCTCTCAAATCCTCTTTTTAACACCCTCTTTTTACAACTATCCAGACATCTGTAAGGATAGAAAGAGAGAATAACTTCAAGGAATATAAAACAGCTTACGACATCGACACTCAGCCCAAGTTTGGAGCTGGCAGCGAGTTCGGCAGAGAACAGAAAGAGGAAGCCAGGAGAAAGAAGTATGGCATCAGGATAAAGAACTACAATCCAGAAGATCAGCCCTGGATTCTCAAAGTGGGCCAAGGGAAAAATATGAAGAAGTAATCACCCGTATATTTATCTTTTGTATATTTGATGTTTTCTAGTTAAATATATTTTATATTGCCTATTTAAACAATTTATTTGGATTTAAGAAAAGCAATGTTTACTCTGTAGACATGGTCGTAATGCTTGAATGGTATATATTTTTTTCTATGCATGTTTAAAAAGAATTTAAAAAATAAATGCCTGATATCTTCAGTAAACACATGCCATTTACTTGCCATTTACTTGCCATTTAGAAAATGATGTTTCGTTACGAGTATAATATAACATAATTTTTATAACAGTATAGCATTGTTTGCTATTGTGAATTGAAATAGTGAATAGAATACAGCCATGATGTTTGGTAAACATGTTTTGTTGGCGTTCTCAGATTCAAGGGTGTGAGGGAAGGGACGATCTCGGACAACACGTCATACTATATCTTCACCAAGTGCTCAGACGGGGCGTTCGAAGCCACGCCAGTGGAGGAGTGGTACAACTACACATCGCAGATCCGCTACAAGTATCTCAACTCCGAGGAGGCTGAGGAGGAGTTCAGCAGGTAGCAAAGTTGGCAGAACATTTTGACCAGAGTCAAAGGCCCCGGGTTCAAATCCTGTTGTGGGAGCCTGGCTTCAATGTTCGCGAAAGTTACCTTTCTGATGCAATATTGATAGGATGTGCTGTCAATGTAGTTATCATCCTTGGTCTTGTCAGTACCAGCCAGTGCTCGCAGGTTTACTGCAACATTCAGCGCTACGGAGGTTGCAGGTTTCCTCCTGCCATAAACTGACAAGCGGTTTTAAACGCGAATTAATAAAAAGTAATTAATAGCACCATAATGTGATTGAAATTAATTGAAAATTTAATTTCTGAAATTAATTGAAAATTTAATTTCTGATCGTCGATCGTTTAAGTGTCGACAAATAAATAATGTGATATGCACTAGTTAACCAGGCCCCAATTTCTCGAAACAAATTTGAGTTTGAGATTTTACTCAGCTGACATTTCTCCCATTGACTCAGTGCTGTAACTTAAGTAAAAACTCAAACCCAGCTGAATTTGTTTCGAGAAATCTTCTGCTGACTGGATGTCAAACATTGCCAGCTGATTACCAGATGCTTGTTTCTGTGGTTGAAGACGTGACAAGACGCTGAATCTGTTCAACATTATGGTGAAGAAGAGGATGCGAAAAGAAGAGGGAGGTGATGCAGACGATGAAAACAGAGAGAAAGCGTCCAAGGATAAGACGAAGAACAGGAAAGGATTTGTAAGGAGAGATTCTGCCAATATTACATTTATTTGTGACAGTTGCCAAAGCGATTACTCAGTACTCATCCCTCCCAATCTTCAAATCCAGATGAAAGACTCATCTGATTCACTCTCTGCCTGCTGAAGGCAACTTTAGATGCCCTAAAGTGCAGTGCCTGTACCTAATCCAGCAGGGAGAGGGTTAAACTTCCTTTCACAAATACCCTTTAAGCGCTTTGAGAATGCTATTTGTACATGGATACAGCGCTATATATGGAAGTTGTACTCTTAGAAGTTGTTTTTTTTATTAAAATTTACTTCTGTATTTTAAACATTTATGTTATTCTCAAAGATGTGTAAAGTGGTAATTGTAATTGCTGTGACCGCGGGAGAAGAAAATAAACATACACTTTAAAAAAAATAATTTACTATTTAATGGGATTATGGTAGTCAGGGAATAGCTAGGGTTATGCTAATCTGGATTCATCAGAACTGCAAGTCTGCTATGTTGTGTTTTGTTTAAAAAATAAACATGGCTAGGAAATTGTTGTGGATTCGTCTGCGTATATGTTTATATAGGTAGCGACAAGTCCCCCTGACCATGAGATATACATATCTTTCCTTACTTTACTCGTGATGATGATGTTCATCCATTGCAAGCAGTGTTCATCCATGGACCTATACAGTGAACCCTCGATATAATGCCCTTCACTGCATTGCAGATTCGCTTATACCGCGGGGTCAACCGTGGACCCAATTTTTTAGTCTAAACTATTGGGCTGGCTGCCATGCGCGTTAAAAAACAATGGGATGAGCTGAAATTTAGAAATTTATTATTTTTGAATTTGCTGCATAAGTACAACAACAAGAGATGTATTTTTCTTAGCACAAACAATCATTGTGAAAACACCATGCAATAAAGACGTTTATCGCTAGTTGACAAGACTGATAAACATTCACGAATCCCATAGGCTTCAGGATGTGATTAAATTATCATGCATTGTGTTTTGATTTCACATTCTACGGCTTCCTCAGTGACAAAGCGATTGCTAACACATTTTCTTCACTAAAATCACAGAGATCATTTCAAACGTGTCGAGTTAAATGCGTGAAACAACGTGAAACAATGTACCAAATTGTCCAGATTTTAATAACGGAAGTACAACAAACAAAATGGTGGTCGATTGAGCTTTGTTTTAGATGCAATTCCCTTGAAATGTACCGTTAATATTAAGATGAAAGAAATGACGCTGTGATCAAAGTATGTAGACTGATTGATACTTAAGCATGTCTAGTCATCTACTAAACTAAGTGTGACTGCATATGAACAACTGTAACACATGGTCTCTCCATATAACGCTGGTATACAATAACATGGGTGGTACTTCGTGGACCTATAAATCAGCGGTATACCGAGGGTTCACTGTACTTGCATTAATGAATTTTCAGGTGACTCAAACCATCACAGATGATCTCATGATACCACTACCACTGACATGCCGTGATATGTGAAATAATCTTGAAAGTGGCTCTAACCCCAGTTAAAAGAAAAACAAAACAAAGACAACCCCCTTAAGACATAGAGGCTGGACATTGAAAGCATGTACTCTACCTAGTGATTACTATTGTTATCACAGCCCAATTACTGTGTTGCAGAAACTGACAGATATGGAGGATTCGGATGGAATGTCCGACGAGGATGAACGCGATGATGACGATGATGAGGATGGCAAGGACAATAGTTGGTGTTGTTTTACTTTTTATGTGCACCGTAATTACACTAATAATTCTAACAGAAAATAATTAAATTTGTAGCTTTTTCGATTTATTAGAAAAATACGAAAATTTAACATGATCTGTGTTCATATTATTGGGGCCAACCATATGTTTGGTGATTAATTTAGGTGTTCGAACTATTAGAGGGTTTAAATTATTAGGGTAATTATGCTATACACTATTTTTCCTCAAACTGATGTTGTAGACAGAAATATGTAAATTCACATGGAAAAAACGCTTCAAGACTTATTTTGGTTAACATTTGCTTCAAATGTCCACACTCATTCAGATGATGCTGTGAAGAAATCCAAGAAGAAAGGAAAGGGCAAGGCAAAGGTAAAGGTGACTAAAAATTCCAAACACAACTCCGACGATGAAGCCATTGAAGAGAGTGATGAAGGGGACTACGATGACCGTGAAGTTGACTACATGACGGACTCTGGAGAGTAAGTATAAGGAGTAGGGATTGGTGTATACTAGGATACATAGCAACGCATTGCTCATGAAAGATACCTTTCTGACACGATGATGATAGGATGCACTGTCTGTACCATGGCAATGTAGTTATCATCCTTGGTCTTTGTCAGTACCAGCCGATGCTCGCAGGCTTACTGCAAAATTCAGCGCTACGGTTGTTGCAGGTTTCCTCCTGCCCTAAACTGACAAGCTGTGATGCAAGTGAAATAATCTTGAAAGCGCCTCTAAACATCTTTTAAAAATAAATAAAATATCAACACATTAATTTTTGGTTTCTCAAGTATTTAGAATAATTTACAAAAGATCTCAATTAAAAATTAATAATATACTGCCTGCTCTGCAACAACCTAAATCTAATAATATTCTTTTCTTAAATAACCCACTCTCTTATTACATTATTATAGTTCAAGGCATACTATTTAAGGTTTAAAAGCATACAATCACAGATTAAGTTGTCGTTTTGGACCGAATTTAAGTTTAAAAGGCAATGCACATGCACTTAGCATACATATAATTGCTTTGTGCCTCCAATGATCTTTTCACCGCCGTAGGATAGGTAAAATTCCATTGCAGTTTCCATTTCCAGTAAAACCCGAATAATCTGTCGGTAATGTACTGTAATATCTCAATTTTCTATAGTCTAATAGACTAAGGGGGATAACACGGTCAAATTAACCTTTCACAACTACTGGTACCACTAAAGCTACATAACAATTAATATTAAAAAATAATAGAATATGACAATATTGAAAACCAGTGGGGTATCCTGAAAATGTAGCTGGTTACCCAATATACTTGTGTAGACACATCAAATGTACATACCTTCTTGTAAAGGTACGTTTGACCATGACATATGTAAACAAACCCATGATTGTATACCTTTAATATGGTTAAACAAACACCACTCCACAGTTCCCCACGTATTTGCTGTTGACAGTAGCAGCGATGTGGAGCCAGAGGAGAAGGGAGACAAGAAGGACAAGTACGAGGAGAAGGGGGTTGATGAGGAGGAGGGACTGAGGAAGATCATCGACTCCTGCGACGAAGACGAGGATGAGGACGATAACAAGGACGACGATAATGAGGAAGAGAAAGATAAGGGCAAAAAGAACGGTATACATAAAAGTTATTTGTATCATGATTCAATAGTAGTTGTATAAAGGTAACTTTTCATCCCTATCCATTTGTACTATTGAAAACTATGCAGCAGAAATAGTAATATTATTTTCTTAAGACTTTTCTAATTAAATATACTGTAAATACCCCAATAATTCAAACAGGAGAAAATAATTAAATTTGTAGCTGTTCGAATTATTAGAAAAATATGAAAATTTTATATAATCTGTGTTCATATAATTATGGACAACCAAATTAAAGTACAATATATGGTGGTAAATGAAATGGTAAATAAATGTATTTTCAAAAAACATTCAAAATTAATTTGGGCGATTAATTTTGGTGTTTGAACTATTAGAGGGTTCGAATTATTAGGGTAATTATGGTAAACTACATATTTTAAACAAAGCATGAAATTTTTTATAGTCCTTTGGATATAGTAAACATTGTGAGAAATGGCTCGGGATAATTGGGCAAGAGTTAATTTGTATCTCTGGACGAGGCGCTCTATTCCACTTGGCCCACCTTAAGATAATTGATGTCAGTCTGATGTTGCAGCTTCTGACAGTGACAGCACTAGTTCTAGTTCAGGCAGCGAATCCGACATTGAGAAGGACGACAAAATCGCCTCCGCACTATTTATGCAGGTTCGTTCAAAAGAATACAAATGCTCGTCCGCGATTCTTCAACCGATTAATGTGATATTGACATCTTGGTCCAGTTACATGGACAGGCATGTAGCTAGGGTATTTTAATGTCCATTAGCCAGTACTATAACTGTGCTATGTTTTATGTAAAAAGTAAAGTTAGCTTGGAAATTGATGTGTCGTTGCATATGGTTGAAATATTCCTGCTGCGACGAAAAACACTAATTCAATCAATGGAAATTGATGTGGATGCATCTGTGTATAGGCAGCTACGTGCCTGACAGAACAAGCGTAGGACTCCCATACATATCTAGTGAATTATGACTTTAAGAGGGTTACGGTTGTTCTGTGGAACATGACCCAGGTGTACATACAGACCTGGCACATTTACTGATGTAGCTGCGTCACATCTGTATGTACCATCTTGGCATTTAAATTCTAAGAGTTCTTCACAAACCAAAATAGATTTGTGTGGTTTTGAGTGCAGCAATTCCACCAAATCGTTTAATTTTATTTTCAGAAAGGTCAATCTTCGGAAAAGAAGAGAGAGACTGCATCTCCGAAACCTGATGAGAAAGGTTTGTAGTTTTGTTTATGTAGTCCATATTTCCTTATAGTGCTGGTTACAATATTATGGATTAATCAACACACGTGGTGGATTTCTACTGTGGAATCACTTTTTAATTATCAACTGTTGATTTTGTCATTTGATGATTGTGACATCATTGGCAGACGAATGCTGAACAGCTGACTGGGGTCACCTCCATATCAAGATGTTTTTGAGTTGTTTTTCTTAGTTAATCCAATAAATTGATTATGTTGAATTATTAGAATAACCAACTCGATACGGGTGATTACTGAAAATATGTTAAGTGTAAACATTAATTTCACCCAATTGTCAATTGAGAGATTGTTGCAAATGTCATTAGTAGATTAGTCTCTGTGCTTTGGGGCATCTCCGGTTAGAGAGTTAAACAAAATTGTTAATTTGTTAGAATGTTTGGTATAGATGGTAGCTGGGGTAAGATGTTTTGTGGATGAGTTGAACAATTTATGTTTATTTTTATGGATTATTTTCTACAGTTGGAATGAAGAGAAAGCTGGAGAGCGAGATTACGGGGGTGAAGAAAGCCCGCACAGATAGTCCGCTGCCCACACAGGGGGGCGGAGCTTCCATGTAAGTCACTCAAACGGGAGGGCAGAGATACTCTGAATTGTACCACAAAGGATGCCAATGCTAGTTATCTTTTTGTTGATTGCTTCACATTGCTGTGGGAATCTTTCACGCGATGAGGTTACCCTAACCCTTATGGAATGCACACAGAACAGTTTTTCACTTCAGTGCCAGATTTGAGTTGAGCATTAAATCATATTTACAAAAGATTCGTCACCTTGGAGCCAGACATAGACATTAGCGAAAATATTCTTAAATTGATGCTCTCAAAATGTGTTGGGCGACGAGGACCTCACGGTCAGGCATATCTTGCTTGATTGAGTGGACTTTGCAACTCGGCGTGCCGACTTTTATTCTTCGCCTAATCTCAAACATTTATTTACCCAGGTTCCTGGGCATCTTATTTTATCCAGTTTAAAGACATTCAACTCTATGAAAAGTTTTAATTATACAGTCTTACCATCATCTGTTCTACATGTTACTTTAAACTTTTTTGGCATGGTTTTTCATGCATGCTTGTTTTTATTTTCTTGCATGTCTGGTTAGTAATTGTATTGTAAAGTAACACTGTAGTCATCGCCTATGGGTGAAATATTCCCACTGCGACGTGTGAAGCATTAATTAATTAATTAATTTTCAAAATGTTTATCAACCTTTTGAAATTAATTGTGACATTTGTCTTGTTTTGCAGCGATGGGATAAGTGAGGATTCAATCAGACGGTATCTGATGAGGAAACCCATGACAACCAAAGACCTTCTGCAGAAATTCCGATCCAAAAAGCTAAATCTGACCAACGAGCAAATGACCCACACGATAGCTCAGTTACTGAAAAGGATCAACCCAGACAAGAAGATCATCAACAAAGTCATGTACCTTTCTATCAAATCGGACTGACACTAAGGAGACACATGGGCAGTAATCAAATAAGGATGAGAATGGGAAATTGTGATTTTAGCGGGAACAGTCGGGATCCAGGTGCTGCAGAAGTTTCTCATCCCTGATCATAACAAAGCAACGGCCATGAACTGAGATGGCCTGGATTACAGAATTCGGAATGCACAAACCCCCATATCCATTTCCCCCAAAAATGTGCCAGTCGTTCTGGTTTGTCACAAGAGCTTCAAGTGGATTTTATAACTGAGAAACTCAAATAATGTTGCAGGACAAGTTTGTGTGTGATTTAAGCCAGTAAATCATACAAATATGTCCATGATTTTAGCTCTCAACTTATAAAAGTTGATTATATATTGGAATTCAAATGTCCATTTCAGTCGGACGTACATATATTTCTTTTTTTTAAATCATGATAGTCAGGGTAATTTAATGAGGGGCTGGACCCTTTTATTTGAGTGTTGAGAATTCAGTTGAAAATAAGTAAGAGGCAAGAAAAGCATTCATTAGATTTGTATTACATGGGGAATACTTGACTATTTATTCATGTCAAATTCATCCGTGTCAATCCGAGAGTTGAGTGTTGTATGTATGAATGTAACAAAGTGTGTCTATTACAATCACTGGTTTTAAGTAGCATTGTGTGGTTGAATGGATTGACGAGCAATCTGTAAATATGGAAATAAATGTGTCAACATTTCATTTAATTGTTGTTTTTTTGTGGTAAAATGTATGCTGCGGACACGCATTCTAACATTTTGAATATTTTAAATAATTTCCTCCAGCGACTGGTCTTGCGATACCAGTTGCTTTTTAAAATGAACACATGCAATTGATAAAATGGTTTGTATTTATTATAGCAATAATTTTTTTTCATAGTAGCAAAAACATTTAAACTTCCATAAAGTGCCTATTATGGATCAAAAACATAAGGTGGTGTTCTATTCGTTCTCTAGATCGAGAAGAATCAGGAGATGAATGGAATGCTAGCGAGTAATCTCAGGATCTCCCAGATTTTGAAGTGGGATGCAGGGAAGAGTAAAAGAAATAAAAGAAAAATAATAATTTCTAATTTTGTATGGCTACCTGAACACCGGATAATAAATATCTACCATGCATGACAGCATTTCCACACTATTTTGCTAACATTTAATAAATGTCAGTCGGTTAATGATAGCAGGAGGAAAACTAGCAGCGCCTATAGAGCCATCCTCACACCCCAAGGGTACTTAATTCCGTTCAGGACTCACTTCGGCTGTATTTGTTTTGGGAGTGTCGAGTGCTATTTGCACATGCGCATTAGCACCAAAAATAGCGCATAACTCTTATTGACCCCAGTGAATCATGGTGTACGTTCACGTGTTGGGACAACATGGGACCAAGACCCGAGTGTTGTGTTTTTTGGTGTTTGATTTGAATTTACTGCACCAAACTCGACACTCGAGTTAAAAACACACTTCATGTGGTACCCCTGGCACACGATCTAGAGGGAAACTTGCACAAACAGGTCAGGAGCTAAAAACAGAACCATTTAAAAGTTACCTATCACAATAATTATAACATAAGCAAAGGGATGCAACTCCAAAAAACTATATAAAAAAATAGAAATAAGCAGGAATGATATCTATTTCATTAGATAGATATTTACACCAAATTCATCAGGTAAATAATTTAATTGGTTGGACTTATGCTGTAAGTGCATTACTTGGTGTCACAGAAAACCTGTGATCAAAATACAATACATTTCTCTGGCTGGCAAACGTACCCTGGTGGAATGAGTAGTCTTTTTGTGTGTGTATTTATTAAACTAATCAATCAAAACGTTACTAACAGCTACAGTATATATCAGCATCTTACATGGCGACCAATTCTGGAAGTCACAACGAGTGCTATGTTTTGGCTGCGCCATTGTGCCCCATATTATGTTGCCACGCCATGGGAATAAGCCTAATTTTGAACATGTAAAAAAATACAATTTCCAGTTTCATCCATGTTTTGCAATGTAGCTAAATGTACAGACCAAAACGTGACACTGACTGGGGCATCAGGACGTATCCTATTAAGGCCATTTGATTTGTCAGTGCCGACGATAGCATTTTGATCTCTCTGCCATGAACTAAAGGCATTTAATGGCAAGGGACCTAACGAGTAGTTGGTACTGATGAACCAAGAATTACAGATATAGCAGCCAGATTGGCTTTTATTAATTTCCATAGTATTTGAATTTTCTGAGAAATAATCTGGAGCCCGTTGCACAGAACAGTTGTAGCTACAATTGATTCCAAGTCAATTCCATAAAACACTTTTATCACTAAAATACTTGAACATATGATTAGCTAAAACTTGCAACGATAAAAGTGGTTCATGCAACCAGACTTGCATTTGTTGAGGGTTCAAAAAATTTGACTTACAATCAATTCTAACTACAACTGTTCTTCTAACTACAACTGTTCTAATTATTTCTCTGAAAAACGAGGCCCCTGGTAATTAAAGATATAATAGACCTCTGTATTGATGGTCTGAAGATCTGATGCCCACCTCCAACATGCAATAGCATTTTGACCTCTCTGCCATGAAATACAGGCATTTGATGGCAAGGGATCTAATGAGTATAGTAAAGTTAGATCAAGATTGGATTTTATGTGTCCACAGCATTTGAATTTTCTGAGAAATAATTAATCTGGTAATTTGAGAGATAAAAGGCCTCTGTATTGATGGTCTGAAGATCTGATGCCCACCTGCAACTTGCAATAAAACAGACAACAGAATGCATACATTTAACCCGACATTTAATGTACACGGCAAAATACACTTTATTTTGCTACGGCGGTGGATGGCGCTGCTGCTCCCTTCCTCTTTTCCTTGGGAGTAGTTCCTTCACGGAAGCCATTCCTAAAATGAAAAACATTGCACATTTTAACATGCATGTTCTTTTTCAAGATTATTTCACTTAGTATCCTATCAATATCGCGTCAGAAAGGCAACTTTTGCAAAAATTGATGCCAGGCTCCCGGGACTGGACGTTCTACCATTGCGCTATCACCCTCAAAAATATATTTTGCATAATTATCTCAATAGAAACAATACAATAATCTCAAAAGTAAGAGCAGCACAGTACTTCCTAGTACAGAAACATTAAGGGCGTATTCGAAACCCTGTTCTCGAGTTACCCGAGAACCGTGATCTCATGTTTCCGGTTGCGAACGCTCAAGTGCGCGACGAGTGCGATCTCGTTCGATCCTCCACCAACCCCCCCCATAAAGTAGGGAGTGAAAATCTGGTTAGCGTGAAATGTTTCGACGTTTGAAACGCTGTTCTAGTGTCGAGTCAACTCGAGAACAGGGTTTCGAAGACGCCCTCAGGGTCCATGAATACCTGGCTACCCTACAAAGTGGACTGACCTGAACCTCCTGAAGACAATCTTGAGATGGGCCATCCTCCCAGTGCCAGTCGTCCTCCTCCTCTTAGACTTGATGCTCCAGTTAACTGTGAACCCCAAAGAAAATTAATCAAGTCAAATAGAGTAGAAACTGCATATAAATAGCAGGGACCCATTCGACACAGGCATGTCAACAGATTTGTGAATTCAGCGGAAAACATATTTGGGCAGATTCAAACAAAGCAATGTCTTGCTCGTCTATGGAAGTTCATTCTGATTTGTGACATGTGCCTTTTTAAGGAGAATTTTGAGATTTCTCTTTTTACAATGTTGGCCGCAGTTTGCTACCATAGCCTTCATAGAAGGATTATGGCCGGTGAAGTGAGTATAGCAAAGCATTATCACTACCCAACCATAAAGAAAGCCAAATACCATTTCCTCCTATAGTAAATGCATGCACATTTCGACAAAAGACTACAATATAACCCATACATGAAAGTTAGAAACGCAGGCCATATTACCAGCTTCCTGCTGGAATGAATGAATTAGTGCTTTATGTCATGGCAGGATTATGTCACCCTCTATTAATCCCAATTGCTGCGCTACAACACACTACCTCTCGACTCCCAGCGCAACGGTTTTAAAGGTATCTATACTTACACGTCCTTTTCCTGGCAGCTGGGTAACCACATGATGCACAGGTTTTCTTCTGGATGTGATAAGAGCGTCGCCCACACCTGCGACAGTGTGTGTGGGTCTTGTTATGCCGCTTACCAAAGCTGGACGTACCCTTGGTCTGAAACACATTCAACATTCATGTACTCGCTATATAAGAGTTCAAGTATGATTGTGGATGATAATCCTATATGGGAGCTAAAATTAACTACTAATTAATTGCCTGTGACTGAGCTGCAAGGCAAAACTTTCTGCGGTTACAATAATTGATTTTGGACCTATTAAGTTCACTATTGTTAAAGTATGCATGTGTGTTGATCAGCGCACTACCCCTGTCACCTATTACAGAATCATAGATTATTTGCAACCGACTCATCATAGTGATCCGACAATATTCTTGAAAAGGCACTTATACCAACCAAATCTACTTTTTCTAGATTAGAATTTTTCTGCGCTTTATGAAAATGATGGTTGTGATGACTGGAATCATGGTCTAATTAGGCTGTTTCTATGGTAACCATGGCAATGATTCTTCTCACAGGGCCTTGGAAATTCATTCCATGTCTTATTTTTATGCTAATATAAGAGTACAGGGAGTACACTGGCTGGCAGCTCATATTGGCTCCGAGCCTACATGTCGAATTATCTCGGCAAAAGTGAATTTAGCAAATGGATCGGAATTAGGCAAAATTTGGCTGATTTCTTTTGGGTAATTACTCTGTATTAGTTTATTCAGCAATGTGCCGTTTTAATCGGAAATCCTGGAACAGTGGGTGGACAGCTAATGGAACAACCTCTAAATGTCTGTGAAAAAAACAATGATTAAGTAGTTGCTAGATGCAAATCTATATGCATGTGCTAACCATAACCCTATCCTCGACTCGGGTCAAATAGACGGCCCCGCTCTCCACCTTTGCCCGGAATTATTTAGCCAAGTGCACTTTAGATGAAGATTCGTATCTTGTTTATAATTGGATCTTCAGGTTTTTAACATTACAAATATACTTCCAAGGATATAGGAAATAGTTAGTCATTGTCAGAAGTAGACCTGTAACAACTAAACAATATCTCAGTCGTCCAGTTGCACATATTTCGTGACACTGTTTACATTTCCAAATTAATACTGGATGAACGTAATCACTTATAATAACTTTTCAATTTAAGCTATAGTTAAAATATATGTTAGTTATCGAGATTTGCGATGTCAGTTACATGTAATGAACAGTGAATACTAGATGTTATGATAAATAAACCTGGTTGTCCGATTATTCACGTGTATAGGCTAGGTTGCACGGCATATATAGTAGTGTAGAGGATTAGCACAACCAAAATGTTGCAATTACTGACTGGAATAATGTTTCATTGTTCAACCTCGCTCACATTTTATTATTTTATATTAACAATACATATGATGTTGATGGATTTGTTGATCAAATGTGGGCAAGAAACCAACCATTTTGGATCCAGCGGAAGTGAAAGAACGACCACGGCCTCGTTTTCGGATAGTTCGGCCAAAGAATGGTCACATGACAGTCACATGACAAGCCAGCGCCTGTCACGCACTTCCGCTTCCGCTATATTAGCAGCACGTTTCATCACCAGTCGGCAAACAGACTGTTGTTTGTTGTGATCACCGTATAATAATTACTAGAGCGTTCGTACGCATTAAATTATGCCGACGATAACTATTCAGAGAGAAGAGCTTTTCGAAGCTCTCGGAAATAAATACACTGATGAAGAATTCGACGAGCTGTGCTTTGAATTTGGCATCGAACTCGACGAAGTGACGTCAGAAAAGGAACTTTTGGAAAGAGAACAGGGTAAAGACAAGGCAGCAGGGGATGCTTCTGATGCTGTCCAGTACAAGATTGACATTCCCGCCAACAGATACGACCTCCTCTGTCTTGAGGGACTAGTCAGAGGGTTACTCGTATTTTTGGAGAAACAGAAAGCTCCACGGTACAAGACCGTGGCTCCAAATGGCAAAATCCAACAGATGTTGATCTCGCCAGATACGGGCAGAGTGAGACCGTTTGCAGTCGCTGCGGTATTGAGGAATATACGGTTCACACAGGAGAGGTACAACAGCTTCATCGACCTGCAGGACAAACTGCATCAGAATCTTTGCAGGAGACGGACTCTGGTTGCTATTGGCACTCACGATCTCGATACGATCAAAGGTCCCTTCACTTACACTGCCAAACCTCCTGGTGACATTAAGTTCCGACCACTCAACCAGGAAATGGAGATGACAGCACCCGAGATGATGGAGAAATTTTCGACTGATAGCCATTTGAAATCGTACCTGTCAATCATCAGAGACAAAGATGTCTATCCCGTCATTTATGACAGCAACAATGTTGTCTTGTCGATGCCTCCAATCATCAATGGTGATCATTCCAAGATTACGCTGAATACGAAGAATGTGTTCATCGAAGCCACTGCCACTGATCTGTATAAGGCCACAGTCACACTGGACACGATTGTGACGATGTTCAGTCAATACTGTGAACAGCCTTTCACTGTGGAAAGTGTCGAGGTTAACTATCCAGATGCTTCTAAAGTCCTGTATCCGATACTTGGATACAGACACGAAACCATCGACGTGGCCGAGACAAACAAGAGAGTAGGTACTGAGATACCAGCTGACAAGATGGCACGACTCTTGACCAAAATGTGCTTGGACAGCGAAGTTGTTGATGACGGAAAGTTGATAAAGGTGGAGATCCCCCCAACACGGAGCGATGTCATCCATGTATGCGACATCTATGAAGACGTCGCCATCGCCTACGGCTACAACAATGTCAAGATGACCCTCCCCGACAGCAACACCATCGCTGAGCAGTTCCCCGTCAACAAGCTGACCGACCTGCTGCGACAGGAAGTAGCTGCGTCCGGCTTCACAGAGGTGCTCACGTTCGCGCTGTGCTCCCGCGATGATGTGTCAGTTAAACTCGGACGGAAGATCGAAGACGTCCCTGCCGTCCACATCGCAAATCCGAAGACGGTAGAGTTCCAGCTGGCACGGACTTCGCTGCTCCCGGGCGTGCTGAAGACAGTCCACTACAACAAGAAGATGCCGTTGCCACTGAGACTCTTCGAGATCTCGGACGTCGTCCTGAAGGACGTGAAGATGGACGTGGGAGCCAGGAATGAGCGACATCTGTGCGCGGTCAATTACAACAAGACGTCTGGGTTTGAGATCATCCACGGCCTGCTGGACAGGGTCATGCAGTTGCTGGATGTACCACAGGACAAGAAGAACGGCTACGTCATCTGTGAGACGCGAGACCCGGCGTATTTCCCAGGGAGGTGTGCCCAGGTTCTGGTCAAAGGAAAACATGTGGGAAAGTTTGGAGTGCTGCATCCGGACGTTTTAACAAATTTTGAACTCAATATGCCTTGTGCTGTCCTAGACATAAATATCATGCCGTTTTTATGAAGATGTATATGGGACATGCCATAGTTTTTTTTATTCCATGGTTTACGGATCCGCTGACCCAATTTTGTTCCAGTTTGGAAACTAAGAATAATTGTTTTTGTTATATTCTGCGGACTTGTTCTAGATTTTAGAAAATTATATTAATAAATGGTGAAGGAACAAGTCATATACACCACTAATGAACATGCACAAAGACCGGCAGGCAATGGTTTTGAAGCCAGTTTAATTGCTTACTGGTAACTATTTAAAAAATTTTTTAAATACTTTGAAAATACCAGTAAGCATGCATTCAAATCTGAACATTTTATATGCATTGGTGTTGATAACAATTATTGACCATTCATAATCTCCATTTATTATTATTTGTATATTTGACCCAACCGATTGGGCGAAATATACAAGTGTATTTTTTATATTTCGACTGACCTAGCCAACATTATCACAGAAAAATCCGTATACCAGAGAATCGAATAACTATGGCCTTAGTTTTTGTGAATTGAAATTTAGACAGTTACAAAATAATATTTATGGATCTAATTTGAACATTGTTCAATGCTATTATCACTTGTTATAGATAGAAGATTTTTCAATCATTATCGATCAAGTATAATTGATAATTTTTTCTTTTTTTCTTTGTTGACATGTTCAAGTTAAGTATATGGGCAGATTAGAATCATTAAGAAAAGGAAACATTTTGTTATGATGGTAGTGTTAATAATAATGTCTCTAGACTCTTAGTCTTATAGGCTGCCCAGAATATAAGAATTAGATATTTTACTTTTCATATTTACTCTTTTATTCATGACATTCACAGTGAAAGTATCATTCTTTTGGTTTTCATTTACTATGGCGAAATAATCTGTATTAAGAATTCACAAATGAATAGTTTATGGTTAAAATTAACACTGTTAATTGATTGTAATAAAGGATATGGTTGGAGTTGTTTAATTGAGATTGAGGACGTGATGACATCAAATTTAAACAATATGACAATGTTCATTTCCTGATATCAATTACCATGTACATTACTTGCATTGTGTATTATTTTCATTTACTGATATCATGTACATTACTTGTATTGTGTATTTTGGGGCTGTCCATCATTCTGAAGGATTCCTCCGACCTGTCTCCAAGCATCAAATAAATATTGATGACTGCTAGTTTTGACTTGACTTTACTAGAAAGTAATCATGGTGGATGGTAGCGCAATGGTACAACGTCTGGACTTATGAACCAAATGCACTGGATTCAAATTCCATTCGGGAGCCCGGCATCAATGTTTGTGAAAGTTACTTTTCTGATGTAATCGTGATAGGATGTGCTGTCTATACCACAGTACCAGCCAGTGCTCACAGGTTTACTTCAACATTCAGTGCTATGGATGTTGTGGGTTTCCTCCTGCCCTAGGGCCTAAACTGACATGTCGTGATATAAGTGAAATAAGCGGCTTTAAACCCCAATTAAAACAAAGCAAAACATGGGACTACCTTTGTGAATGTGTATATACCAACATACAATACTGTTGGATAACCAAACTAACGATTTTACACATTGAAACGGGTCGGTGGCACAATACATGTATTGATAAAGATAACGGAATATGTACCTATTACAACTGCTGTTTGCGATGAATTGCATGTTTTTTTCCCAGTTTTTTTCTCTCCATTAAATGCACACAGAAATGCTACACTGCCAGAATACTTTAAAAAAAATATCCCAATATTTATAAATTTGTATTTATTATGAAATGTGATTAAATATTTCTTCTATTAATTCAAACAGGAGAAAATAATTAAATTCGTGGCTGGTCGAATAATTAGAAAAGTATGAAAATTGAAAACTATTGGTGTTCGAATAATTAGAAAATTACCATTTAAGGGTTGGGGAATTTTCTTTCTTTCTGCGATTAATTGTGTTCAAACTATTGGAGGGTTCGAATTATTAGGGTAATTATGGTATGGTCCATTATTACATAAGCTTTCCAAATATATCAAACTTGGTGTATGTATGTTATAACTAGTATGTAATGCTGTATGCTCTCTATATCACTGTCCAGAGTTCGAAACCCACCCCGAAGGACCCACATAACCTCTGAAGTTAATTTCCAACCACATCATGGTGGCATATACTGTCTTCATTGTAGTTGCTATCATTGGTTCATCAGTACCAACAAGTACTCTCATATCAGGTTTACTGCAACATTCAGTGCCATAGGTGGTGTAGATTTCCTATTGATGCAATCTGACATTGATAAGAGTGATATTTTGTGGGGAAGCCTTAAGGAATATGGGGGCCTTTTCACCCCCAATATGTGTGTGCAAGTTCTTGAGTATCTGTAGCATATAGACATTTGGAAATTCCTTGTTGTAAAAATAATATAAAGCTACATTGATATGTTCAAAAAGGCTACTGACTTTTAACCAAACAAGTTACTGTTAGTGCAATTTGTATGCTCTCTGGTTGACACATATAAGAACATATAAGAATATTCCATACACCCAAACACACCTTTTTGTTTATTTATTAGGTGATCTCTTTTGAATTTACGGCATTTCAATTATAGCTGCTAACTCAAATTGTCTGTAGTACAGTAGCTCTATTTTATTATATACAATATTATCAATAACATCCAAAACTGTCAATCATATGAAATTGATGCGATCATAAAATCATCGCGAACATCTCGACTGACTCTTAAATTGGAGAGAGAAAATAATTATATATATTCAACACAATTAATTAAATGCGAGTCGTCTTTTTGGACAGATGAATGAATTTTAATAACGAAGAATTTCCAAATGTCTACAGGCTTCATGTACTCTTCAAGAATGTGCAGATGCATCGACACTAGATTCCACATAGTCGTGACATAAACATTTGTTATATGTGGTGGCACATGGTCCCACGCATTGCACGGCTGACCGTTCAGGTTAAAGTGAAGCACGTTCGAGCTCGGCTGGTTCGTGGATGGGTGACCGAGAACCTGATTGTATCTAGGATTCGTTCCTGCCCTACATTGAATCATAGGCTGAAAAAAATGGTGGTGTTACCTTAGGCAAGTGGCTTAGTTTGAAAATGCCTCTGTTCTTTCTGAGAATGTGTACCCGGAAGGATGAGATGGACATGTGAAAGATAACCTCATAGCGCCTTGCATGGCAGCTTGGGTTGTATACTCCCCAGGGTGTTGAGAAGGAGGTTGAGTACACACATATGCATTGACCGGGGTAATAATGTAGTGATGAGCATGCTTTCTAACATGGATTTGGCGCAAAATAAATGTTCACATTATTATTATTCAGTTCTGTGTTGTTATATAACATATAGAGGATGCTTAATATGGGTTTGTTTACATATTACATATTTCATGGTCAAGCGTATTTTTACATGAAAGTACAATTGATGTTTAATGGCTACATTTCCCGCATATCCCACTGGTTTTCAATATTTTCATATTTTATTATTTAAAAATCTTTATAGTATATGTAGCTTATTGGTACCAATGGTCGTGAACGGTTATTTTGACCTTGTTCATTTATTAGTTATTCCCCTTAGTCTATTAGAACATTGAGATAATACAATACTTTACCAACTGATTATTCAGGTTTTATCGTAAATGTAAATTGCTATCGAATTTTACATATCCGACAGCGGTGAAAGGTTATTTAGAGATACAAAGTGATTATATGCATGCTAAGTGCATGTACTCTAATTTGGTCCCAAACGACAACTTAATCTGTGATTATATGAAAATATTGAAAATCAGTGGGACATGCTGACAATGTAGCTTGTTGCCCAATATACTTGTGTAGACAAATCAATTATATATACATACATGGTCAAAACATTCATTTATTTCGAACTTGATAGAATTGTCATAAACATCATTATGGCTTTGCCCTTTAAAGGCTACTAGTGAACTATTGTGAGTGTAGAAATATTATTATTAAAAGAATATCATATTTACAACTGTAGACCGCGGTAACATCACTGACTCGCTACCAATGGTACTAGCATTTACTTCTTTACGGGGAGTTTGTACTGCATCTGTTTCTCTTATGACATTGTTGTCTGCATGTCATGTCATAGAATATATGCAAAATTATTGGCTTTGGGTAAAGATTTTGGATATGCTATAGAGGACGAGATTCTGCTTCTTCTGATACCAAGAAAGCTTATATACTAGTACCTCTTTCTAGGGTAAAAGCTATTTTGACTGGACTAGTGTTCCAAAGACAGTGGACTCTTCAGCAGCAACATCTAATTTGCAAATCCGGAATATTATTTTTTTAGAGCCAGTTTTGTTATATGGGTTTGTTTACTAATTATTTCTAATTATTATTTAACATTAATTTATGGAACTCTTAAGGTGATCTCACACGGGTCGATCGGTTGTAACGATACGTCGAATCGCACTGTGCGATCGTACATGCGATTCATAATTCCACTCGACGGATTGTAACGACCGAGATCGAATGACTAAAATAAGTTTTACTCGTACGACCAATCGAACTAGACGTCGAACAACCGATCGACCCATGTGAGCTATACATTCTGTTTTCAAAAGACAAACAAGACGTCGTACATTTTTTTTAATGAAAAAAACCCCCCAAAAAAGAAGCTCATATGTGACGTGAAGTATGTCGAGCACGTGACTTGAACGAACATAATCAGTGTCAACAAATGTAGACTTTCAGAGTAAATATACGCAGCCTCTATTATATAGCAGTGTACATCATACAGCGTGTAGCTCTACTGGACACCTGTTCGCGTCTCTAACATATGGTTAGCCTATACACAGTACATTTGTAAGTGCTGATTTCACACACAGCATCCAACGTTCTTGACCAGTCTACTACACGAGGTAAGGCTTACAGCACGGTTTATTATAATTTGTGTATTTTGTATCATTGTGAAAAACGAGGCAGTATAGGTAAGCAGAATATGTCATGTGAACGCAGGGAAACATATAGTAGGAACTCACTTTTTTGTTTGTTTTATGTGTTAACATTAACGGACATCACTTATCACTGAATTCAATCAGAGTATATATTTTGAAGAGAAATTAAATACCGAAGCTTAAGGGGATGATATGGACAGAATTATACATAATTATAATAATCTCCATTTAAATTCACACAATTTTCCGGCGTAGGCCCGGGACCGACACGGCGAAACCATTTACCTTCGACTCACACCAGAACAGTTCTTCTGATGGCGAACACATTTCTGAGATTCCAAAGGATATACCTGAGGTTTTGTGGAAAGGGCATTTGATACGTGTTCAATTAACATAGCCTATCACGTGTTTACCACTACTGTGAACTCGGTAAATGAGCGCTAAACTATTTAACCAGTTCGTGTATATCGTGACAGTGTGATATTTGCTAAAATATTTATAATAATGTCGTCCAAATTGTTATATAAAATATTGGCGGGACAGCCATCATTAGCCACTTTAGCTTGGCCACATCTCAGTTGATGATAATCCAATTCACTGTATAAATATGTCAATGGGATTATCTCTATAATTAGTACGATGTATCTAATTGTAATTC
>JAUTBT010013730.1:0-23187 GCA_032361225.1 Lepetodrilus schrolli
CTGTCTTGATCGTTACCCTCCAGTGATGACGTAATTCCAGCTGATTTTATTCAGCAGTCAACGGAACGTCACGCTAACTTAATTTGGTGCTTAACGTCACAGCGGGAAGTCAACAAAGAGTTATTAAAATACGATGAAAGCATACTAAATGGACGCAACACCATTTCCAGCTAAAGAGTGACATCATCTCACCTCGGTCATCTTCTGGAAATTAAGCGTGGGTCTGCAATCGTCACGGCGACGTTTCTTGGCCGACCGCCTGTCGTGGAGGACGCAGGGCTGTGAGCGACACCGCGGGATCTTATGTCTGTATGGCGAGGACGGGATGGAACTGAGAGGGTCGGACATGCACGGGGTGGATCCCGCGCCACGTGGCACCTGCTCCTCATACGACAGACTGCGGTTCTGGAGGATCTCGAAGCGGTGACTGCGATGCGGACTGTGCTCCATCCAGAACGGCGCCCCCATGGAACTCTGGGAGAAGTCGCTGAGAGCAGACGCAGGTCTGGGGACCGGCGAGCTGGGGGGAGTCTGAAAGTCTGACGTGGTAAAATGGCCGCTGTCCATGCTGAGAGGAGACGGAACAAACCTGGAGAAGTTGGTTGCGTTTTGACACGTGGGTTTGAACTCGTGGACCCGGGAGGCGATGTTCCGGTTCTGCTGGTCTATGTTGTTGTTTGTCAATGGAATCACAGCTATTGGTCGCCAGAGTTTGGCACCATCGGGTTGCCACGGCGACGAGGTCATGGAATCGACTGGAACAGACAGAGATCGGCAGTGTCGTTTCATCGGTGGGGCTACGCTGGAGTTGGTATCACAGATCATGCACTTGTGCAGGAAGTTTTTGTGGGGACACATTGCTACTGACGATTGTTTATCACAACTTTTGCCGTGTCTACTGCTGGAATTATCTCCCTTACTCTTTCCACCGCTAGAGGGTGACGGTGATTTAACTGGCAGAGCCCACACATTGTTCCCTGAAAGAATAGAAAACAGTCAGGAAACAGTAGATAAAAGAGAATACCCGTCACATGACACTCTAGAGCCTTGCAGAATAAATCAGAACTGTCTATCTGTAACAACGATAAAATTGTATATGCAACACATTCACTCAAGAACTTTATAATAATAATAATAATAATAATAATAATAATAATAATAATGTGCATATTTATATTGCGCCAAATCCATGCTCAAAAGCTTTCTCATAGCACTACATTATAACCCTGGTCAATGGATCATTTATGCACTCATTTCACCTTCTCAACTCCCTAGGGAGAATACAACCCAAGCTGCCAGTTAAAGTGCTAGAATGTTTACATTAATAATTCCATCTCATTCTTCTGGGTACGCATTCACAGTTGGGTGAACTGGAGCAGTTTTGATCTAAGCACTTTGCTCAAACATGTTTGAAACTTTGTTACTGCTTCATTCACATTTGTACAGGTAATCTTGCTTACCTTTGACAGTGAGGCTAGCGGACAAGGTAGTCGACAGAGAGATAGTTTCCTCCTTGGGTAACTGAAATAAGACACATGTACAAAATAAATAGTGTGCTAGTTGTGACTACCTGCTGTTTATGGTTAAGTAATCAGTATTACACAGGTTTATTTTTTGTGTGTTTTTTGTTTGTTTGTTAATTGTGGTGTAGAGTCCTTTAATAATATCACGGCTTGTCAGTTTATGGTAGGAGTAAGAAATTTAGGTACAAATGGTCATAAAAATATTTTTAATGAGATTAATGAATGATAGACTATATATCCATTTATCAATCTTATCCATGAATCTGTATCAGTCCTGGCTGATGAGTCTTACTGTGTAAACAATGTAATCACACATCACTCACTCGGGGAATAAACAGTACACTGTAATAAACAGTACACAGTAAACAGTACACTGACAATAACAAATAGGAGAAATCCCACTAGATATTACTAATACTCTGGATATCAATGTAAATACCACCACACGGTACTACATACCAAACATTACGCAGTACAGTGACCTTGACCTTAACACAATGTTATCAGGGTGGGTCTGTGGACTGGGATCCACTTGTCTTGACCTGGTCTGGGTTCAAATCCAGGTTGTACCAGAAGAGACAAGGCCTTCTTCTAAACAGCCATAGTGACAGACAGTACAATTGACCAGAAAAACATCGATGATCTGACCACTGGTCAGTAGTAGTCGGACATCCTCTGCTGCAGTCACCACAAATGCTACTTGAGCATATTTGTGTAAGAAGTAAGGAGTTTGGAGCATTTTCAACATGTGTTTTTGGAAAAATTGTGACAAGAAAAAACAATTCTCTGACCATTTTGTATTGCATCTCCTGAATAAATGCAACAGGAAAGTTGAGTCCCACGAATGCAGTGAGTACAATGAATGGTGGCCGAGAGCATTGAATATTACTTTAAAATTGAAAACATATCATACAAGTTTTCAAAGAACCACTGGTGCCCAATTAACATATTATTTTCATACATTCTTACACGTATATACATAATTTTGCAAGTTTTTCCCCACATTGTAGTGCCATGAGCAAGCAGTATGTATAGATTTGGAGCATTATTAATACGCATTATTATTTGTATTATTATTAGCAATGTGTCAGATTCACAGTGACACCATATGGCATGTTTACTTCAAGACTTACTACTATCACCAGACAATGTGCAAACAAATCATAGTACGGTACTATGAACTGTTTATGTAATGTATCAATGGCAGCTTCTGTTCATCTGGGCTTAACACTGTACTAGCACCTGCAGGCTTCCATATTCTTGGTATTTCTGTGGGAAATGGACTGTGATTTTCATAAAGAATTCATGTGATTCCGCCATTATGAAATGTGTGACTTGTTCTGGCATGTGAATTGCTGTATTTTACAGCTATGAGATAATCAGGGAATTATTCCACAGCTGTAGGAACAGAAGATTATACCACAGCTGTAGATGGATTAGATGATTATGCCACAGCGATGGGAGAACCAGTTGATGGTACTATAGCTGTAGATGGACTTGATGATAATGCCACAGCTATGTGAGAACTGGAGGATTGTGCCACAGCTGTAGAAGGACCACAGGATAATGCCACAGCTGTAGAAGGATCAGAGGATTATGCCACAGCTATGGGAGAACTGGAAGATTATGCGACAGCTGTAGAAGGGCCAGATGATTATAGGATTATAGGATTGTAGGATTGTGCCACAGCTGTAGATGAACCAGAGGATTATGCCACAGCTGTAGAAGGATCAGCTGAAGTTCTGGCAGAGTGTGTGCTAACACTGAGCTACATGATAACAAGAGGCATGTGAGGTCCTGGCTGGAATGATCAGGTTCTTGAGATGATCAACTATTTGCCTCAGCTGTGGTCGTGGTAGAAGAATCATCAGCTGTGGTCATGGTAGAAGAATGATCAGCTGTGGTCATGGTAGAAGAATGATCAGCTGTGGTTGTGGTAGAAGAATGATCAGCTGTGGTCCTGGCTGAGAGATATCCAGTTCTTCATCCCAAGTGTATTAATATGGAATAATTATTGATAAACTAGAGATGATGGCTTAAGATAATGACTATAGTTGGAAAGCACCCAATGTCTGTGCAGTCTCGACAAATGTTGTGACTGGAAGGAATGATATTTTCAATCACTAAAGCAATATCTTTATGAACTGTGTTCAGCAAAGATAAAACCTAAAAGCATATTTTTTAACAATCGTTGGCTGCTTCCTTCTACATAAAGTCTGAGTTTCCTCAGACTGAAACCTACCGGTACTTTGAACCGTGTTGCTGCCAGAGTGGTAGATGCTGCCGGGGTGGTTGTAGTGGGAGTGGAGGACGCTGCCACAGCCGCCGTGACCACAGCCACTTCCTCCAGACACTGTTGCTGGAGTTTCTCGGTGATGAGAGCGATCATGGTCTGCGATGTGGCTGAGTGCTCCAGCACCCAGAGCAGTCTGGACAGGAAGGGAATCAGCAGCTCGCCATGTGGAGAAATTGTGGGTACTCCCGGACCCATCAGCGGACAACCAGCAACACATCTGATCATTGAGGAGCGAACTCGGACCGGTGGCGGGAGCGTGTGGTGACCATTACCACAGTGCTATGTAGACTCTGAAATGAAACAAATGGTGTGAAAATGTAGCAGAAAATTCAATAATTAGAGAATAACCCATGAGATACAAGTGATTACAGACAATATATCCCGAGTGAAACTTATGTTCACAGTTCCGAGCTTCAATGAGGAACTTTGAACATTAATTTCATGAGGGATATATTTCCATATTTCCATAATTATTCCATATAATCATTTTAATGTAATAAAACATTGAAAACTGCTGACAAACAGCTGTTGCGTATTCATTCGCCTGTGACATCAAGGTTGTTCACTTCTTCTTGTACGTATATTCTGATGGCAAAATATAGATCATTCGAGTATATAATTCAGAAGATAATACGTGATGCCAATTAATTTTTATATTACAAATAATTTAATGGGTAACAATAGAATATAAATGTACATCATTGCAAATAATGAGTATCAAGTGAGTATCAAATTTCAACAGTTTGGTGTGCGTGAACTGTCCCCAAAATGTCGGTGAAAACAGATTGTACATGTCCAATTAAATAGCAGTAAATTATTTACAAATTAAATTGTAACATATGTTTTGCATTAATAAGAATTATATCTTAGAATGGTATGCGAATGAAATAGATTTGTTGAAGCCTTTGCGCGTGGGAACTAGAGTGAAAGTAGTCCTGGTTTCAACCAATCAGCTTCGAGAAACATAAAACGATGTAATCAACACTGTTGATTATCAAATCGTTATTACACAGTAGGTACCCACCATGTATATGTAATAATTAAAGTTTGTTCATGGTAATAAAAACACCAACTTCCACCCCAACCATTGTACAGTTCAGACCTATCTCAAATAGTGTAATAATTGTCCTAAATTATTTACTGCCATTATTGTGGTAGGAGGCTGAGGAAGGTGGCTGAGTATCGCCACAATTTACAAAGCTCCACTGCACACTGTGCTATGGTGAATGCATCCTACGGAGACTCCACAACAGCAATCACATCATTGGGGGCACCGTTACCATGGAATCTAATAGGTCATGGCGGTTTTCACATTAATGCTCTGTGACCTGATTACATGGAATTGGTCTCAAGAACCTAAAACTTCTGCATCGCCATGTATAATCTTCATGATAATTCTGCATTTAATAAATTATAAAATATAATACAATATATTCTTTTTTAACCCTCACTTATTAGCATCCAGGCTAAACTATGAGAATGAGATTGCAGATAGATAGTAACCATATACAATCTAGACATCTTGATATTTTCATTATACAATGACAGTATACAATAAACATATTAGATTAGCATGATTACGGGACTTTACTGTTTAATGTAATCCAATCAGCAGATATGTTGAGAACGTAAGTTCCAGCCAGCTGTGTTAATGACCACCAGCAGGCCATGGTATAAAATGAGGGCATTTACACGCTTCAGACGTTCAATGTGCAGGATGGCCATGCTGTCTTGGCTCCAGCGTTCACTGGCTATTATTACCTAGCCAGTAGACAGCCAGTAGGCAGCCAGTAGACAGGCAATAGACTGGCAACCAGTAGACAGCCAGTAGGCAGCCAGTAGACAGCCAGTAGGCAGCCAGTAGGCAGCCAGTAGGCAGGCAGTAGGTAGGCAATAGACTGGCAACCAGTAGACAGCCAGTAGGTAGCCATTATGTATCCAGTAGGCAGGCAATAGGCAGCCAGTAGGTAGGCAACCAGTAGGCAGGTATCCATTCCCCACATTGCACTTAGAATTTATAATCGTAGCAATAGCCAATCACTGCTAGATGAATTAGGCATTTCTCAAACATCAAATTTTAAAAATTTATTTGACAAATATCCTAGTTGCATGTGTAATAGTTGTCTCCTGATTAGATTGTTCATGGGTGTATAACTATCTCCTGATTAGATATAATAAGTATAACTATCTCCTAATTAGACGGCTTGCAAAAGTATAATTATCATCTGATTAAATGACTTGAAGATGTTTAACTATCCTCAAATTAGATGGCATGTGGATGGTTAATTATTCTCCCAGTAGATCAGATTTCTGAGTAAACTACTTGTAGATATTTTTAACTATCTTCTATTTAGGTGAAGCCATGGCAAGTACAACACAGGACCATAGACAGTACAACACAGGACCATAGACAGTACAACACAGGACAGTACAACACAGGACCATAGACAGCACAACACAACACAGGACCATAGACAGTACAACACAGGACCATAGACAGCACAACACAGGACAGTACAAGACAGGACCATAGACAGTACAACAGGACCATAGACAGCACAACACAGGACCATAGACAGCACAACACAGGACAGTACAACACAGGACCATAGACAGTACAACACAAGACCATAGACAGTACAACACAGGACCATAGACAGCACAATACAGGACAGTACAGCACAGGACCATAGACAGCACAACACAGGACCATAGACAGCATAACACAGGACCATAGACAGCACAACAAAGAATCATAGACAACACAACACAGGACCATAGACAGCATAACACAGGACCATAGACAGTACAACAAAGAATCATAGACAACACAACACAGGACCATACATAGGGCCATGTTACATTGTCACTAATATGCTATTACAGTCTTATTTCAGTATAGTCTATGCTATCATAAGTCCACTTATGCTGTCTAAGAACCACTATGCTACACAGTGACCACATACTATATCTGAGAACCACTATGCTGTCTCAGACCAGTGTGCCACACTTAGACCATGTTCTACCTATACTGGACACTGGATGATTAGGGCCCCTATGCTGTCTCAGAACTACTATGCTATATTAAGGCCACTGTGCTAACTACCTATTATGCTGGACACCACTATGGCATATTAACCTAAGCTATATCAGGAATGAATTAATTAATTATTGTTCTACGTCGCAGCGGGAATATTTCACCCATAGGTGACGACGGCAACATCAGGTCCAAATGCTACATTTCAGAAGCACTGGGTTATCTGGACAGTGGACAGCGCTAAGGTGAAGGTAGAATGTGACACAGGATGTTACATCTGTATGTTTTTGCATTTCCACAAAAAAAGCAATCCAAGTTCTCAGCTACATGTAATTCAAGCAGGGTAGCTGCTGATGTCAGTGTCAGTGGCAGATATTCATTGTGACACCACCAGCCATCACCAGTCATCGACATACAGCTACCAGACATACAGCTACCAGACATACCAGACATACAGCTACCAGACATACAGCTACCAGACATACCAGACATACAGCTACCAGACATACAGCTACCAGACATACAGCTACCGTGGCCACACCATTGTCAGTGTCACCAACGACTCTCTGCAGCATACCAAGAGGAAGGGCGATCTGACAATAGTAGCCTGGCATCTGACAATAGTAGCCTGGCATCTGACAATAGTAGTCTGGCATCTGACATTAGTAGCCTGGCATCTGACAATAGTAGCCTGGCATATGATAATTGTAGTCTGGCATCTGACAACAGTAGTCTGGCATATGGCTTAGAGCATGCACTAGTGGGTGGATTTAGCGCTTTACAAATATCCATATTATTATTATATGGCAACAGTAGTCTGGCATCTGACAATAGTAGCCTGGCATCTGACAATAGTAGCCTGGCATATGATAATTGTAGTCTGGCATCTGACAATAGTAGCTTGGCATCTGACAATAGTCTGGCATCTGATAATAGTAGTCTGGCATCTGATAATAGTAGTCTGGCATCTGACAATAGTAGTCTGACATCTGACAACAGTAGTCTAGCATCCTCAATGATATAGTCGCTCCCTTTTCCAGAACCTTCTCAATGTCCAGTGACTCAGTCATTATAGAAGGTGCTGTGACACATATAATGAGGAGCTCATGACGTATGACACCTTGAATTCTCAAGTTTTAATTTTACATTTTGAATCTGATAAGAGCTCCATGCCAGGATCAGCTTGGGGAGAGGTATGGCGATATGATTGCATGCTTATATAACTTATCTCTTTGGATTTTCACAAGCTTGACAACTCATTTTTTTTAAATCTCTCAATGTTATTTAAAGCTAACAACACAGATATTTCCATCGACTTAAAGATTAGGTCTCTTAACCTTCGCAAGGTAGACTAATCCATACAAATCATTTAACATGTTTAGGAATGACATACATATGTTTATTATAAATGAGATTATTCTGAGTTATAACGATCACAGACAGACGATATATTTAAATAAGCTATGTCAATAATAGGGCTGAATCAGTCAATTCCACCAAACTGCAATCTTATGTCATCATGTTTGTAGCTTGTGGTAAAAGCTATTTTTGCATTCATTATTATTTAGATAGTGTGTCCACCGCTTGTCTTCCCTTGCCAATAGAATGTGAAGTGACAACCATCCCACCTTTTCAAAATAATGTTCAGTTCATTCAGGCATTGCTAAAAACTGACAAGCCCCAGTAATAAATAGTAGCCTGATTATCGACATCATTGAAACAAGGTCTAAATTATCATTATAGTGTGGAAATGTTCCAAAGTATACAGATAATCTGAGTGTTTCCAACAACTTCCATGTACACAAAAGTCTGTTTACTCATCATAACAATTCCAACAGAACATTTACCAATGAATGTAGTTGAGCCATTCTATCATTGAAGGGCCTTTAAGAGCCACATTAAGGATCAACGATGCATATCCATGGTCTAGTTATCCAGTCTGGTATGAACTATGTATGAGCAATAATCTACAACATTATATGTGATGTTATTGCCCAACTAGAGTTATCCATATAATTAATGAAATTATGGACTTAGGAGGCCTTAGCTGTTAACTCGTAGTAACTGAAAACATAGCTAAACATACACAATGTCTGGTTCTACAGTCCAGCTACAATGCTATCGGGTGGTCAGGTATCTATGTGTAACAAGTGTTCGAGAGTACTTGGATATGTTTACGCCAAGGTGTGACGTGTCAGTTACTCCACCTAACATGAGAAAAGCATATTGCATGGATACTCCAATTGACGTTGCCCTGTGTAAACAGTATTGAAAGTTTGGTTGGTGACTCACAATATCACATAGGTGCATCTGTGCACTTAGGAATCCACCAATCAGAAGCTAATATATAGCAATAAAGACATCATACATGAAATATGTGTCAACTGAACTCTTCACAAGCATGTGTTTAAACTTATCAAACTTAAAGGTTAAAGTTAAAGTTATTTACACCTTGTGGGATAACAATTGAAATATTTACTTTAACTCTTTCCATGCTGAAGGCAAGCAGAGATGACCTAAAGAGCAGTGTGTGTGTGTCTAATCCAGCAGGGAGAGGGTTAACATTTCATTGTCATTTTACAAAATGCAAATCATAATCAACATATATGCCAACTACTGTCAACTGCACTGGTTTTAATGGCCAGATAATGTCACGTGTAACATCCCACAAAACACGAAATCATGCTTTCCCCATACATTATGCTTTTTATAGGTGGTTACAAGATGGGATTTAACAATTATAGCTATGTTAATTGTTAATGTCATACAGTACTGAAATACTTTCTGGTGGTTATAATACACTCTACAGAATAAATCTAAACAGACCTCTTGAAAACAGTTTGTTTACATGGAATTTCAAGTCCACCTGATAGTTTTCTCCACTTGGAGGTTTGTTTACGTACAAGTTAATGCAAACAACCGTTAAACAGAATATAAAACATCTATCCACAATTACACTCAAGCATACCAACGACACTCCAATCATCATCACTACTCCAACACTACCCACAACAATAAGATATTATCAAACAAAACAAAAATAGCCCAATCCACAACCATAATCACACCACAATACACAACCACAACACTACCTATAACATTATCCAAGCATACTACTTGCAACAACCTACAACCACAACTACATGACAATCAAAAGACCGACTACAATCCACAATCACACAACCATTTGCAGATGCAGCACTACCCACACTACTCACAATCACACCCACCAACCAAAACTTCACCCACAACCACAACATTCACAACCACTAGCCACAAGCACAACCCTATCAAACCACCTGTAACTTATCAATACATATACACACATACACACATATTCATGGTATATGATAATCCTGGCATTGGTCTTTTCAGCTTCACTGAACATTCAATTTGGATTGTGAAACCTGCTGTAATAGAATTTATTATAAAAAAAAATCCAAATTGACAATACACTTGGAAAACTATTCAACCTCTAACACTTGAATAATACTGTTACATATTCAGGCATACTACTGCCGATGAAAGTGATATCCCACAGAGTGAGATCTAGTGTCTAGTTTCTGGACTTCCTCAGTGAGTTGTATTTCTTTCTTTTGTACAAACCTGTCATCTCTCAGGTTCTGTAGCCCAGTTGGACAGATATTGGTAGTTATTGTGAATGATTGATTTGTTGCATTAACGTCACTGCGTGAATCTTTCACCAATATTTGCAACATAATAAATAAGTTTTCCTTGAAACTAAATCTTGCAAATAGCATCATAATAGTGATTGATTGAATTAGTGCTTTACGTTGCAATGGGAATGTTTCACCCATACACAACGATCTTCATAGTATATTGAGGAGATAAATAAATGCTTGCTATATATTGTGTTTCTTCATGTCAACATTCAGTTACAGTGGGTACATTCCACCTCCGGTATTCAATTACCATAGTAACCTGCCACTCTAAACACTAAAGACATGACAGGTGTCCAACTTAACAGTATTATAAAACTACCCCTACACTTTCTGAGGAAATAATCATACCCACAATGCACCTGGACTTCAAAGAACAGGAAGTCATGGCAATGTTTACTTCCATGTAAACTTACTCTGTGTGTCAACACTGTGGACCTACGTTGTTACTGCCACACTTAGCCACACTTAGCCACATACATGTACATACATCACATGTCCCAAGTAAAATTGAGTGTTCAAAGAATCGGTCAATATTTCAACTAGCATAAATACAACAGTATATCACTAGCTGTTTAATGGCTTCATACAAATTATTAGTGGATCATATAGCATACCCAATGATCCATCAGAGTCAACATACATCATTGAGTTAAACCGCCATCACAGTACAGTTCTGAAAATGATCCCCAACATTGTCAGAAACTTCAGTTAACTCAGGCCCCGAGATTAAGAAACCGTTCTGAGTATGATTTCATGCTCAACTCAGTTTTGTTCACAAATCCCCATGTAATATATAAGCTGTAGCATGAAATCGTACTCAAAAGGTTTGTAATCTTGGGGTCAAGGTGTTATTAATAATAAAAAACAGAGATCTGAAAACCTGACCATTACCAAAAATACCAAATTGTATACGATTGATTCTCATGGTAAACTAATTCGTTCTAATGAACATATCTAATTATACACAAGATAATTAATAGTCAAAAGTAGTTCCAATAAATCTATAGATCGTCTCAAAGATAAATAAATACAGCACTACTATTGTACTAACATAATTATCACGATTAGCACTTTACACTGTTACAATTGAAAAAAATATGTCAACATTCACTTACCCTTGTTAAACAATTCCACAAAAGTAAAACACTGAGCCACTAGAACTCCCAGGACTTCAACAACACCAATGTGTGTTCACGTTATGACTAATTAGCACTCACAGTAAGGCTACGTAGACCACGGTCAGAGAGACGATCGCTATATGTAGGAGTCGGTCTCGTCAGTCATAACCATGATTACAGACCACAAACTGTCAAGTTGCCAACACTCGCGATACTTAAAGCTCGTACCATTATAAGACTGCCAGCTTGTAAATAATAGTAGTATTAAAGGAGCACATTGACTCGTGCGTTAAAGGTATGCATTGACTTGGAGTCAAGGTCACAAATACCAACACATCACAACCACACTAATCACTGCTAATAGTCCACACCAGCATTCACGGTACATGTATTTCTGTTTTATGTACAAATCTTAAATGCCAATTGTTTGACATTGGTATAAAAAGAATACTAGTATCTTTATTTTAATTTTCTCAATAAAAAAAAAACCCAACTTGTTTAAACCATATGAGGTGAATCGATTTCTTTTTTCAGTTCAGCGATTTGATCTCCTTTCAAGATTATTTTGCTCATACTATTAGTACAGCAGAAAGGTGGAAGCCTGCAACAATTGTATCTCTAAATGTTACCATGGTTACAGTAAACCTGTGAGTACTCATTAGAACAGAGGAGCCAAGGATGATAACAGCGTTTCCAATGATGATCACCAACAGTTACTTCCGCAAACAGATGTTCATGGTTCTAGTCACAATTCTGTAAAGGATCAGTTCTTTCCTCATTTTCACAATAGAAATATGACGAAGATTGCCACACTGAATCATAAATAATTCATCAGCTTACTTGGTGAAATAAGTCTAATCCTTTCCGATATTTCTTGTGATTTCACAAATAAACATGAAATAATTAGAAAGACCAATATTTTTGCAGACTGAAATCATTGATTTAGGTGTTAAATTTAATTTAGAGGGATAGAATTAACAGAGGCAACATGGTAGGCATACATTCCATATAAATAACAGAGACAATATAGTAGACATGCATTCTCGTACCGACAGTTCCAAGCTATAAAATCTGCCATTGTTTTTTATATTGTTATATTTCCAGTGGATAATTCAAAATGAATCTTTTATGATCCCAATGACACTGTGAAGGATACTGTGATTACATTCCCTAGTGATTTTCTAACAAGTTGTTATAAACAATCAAGGACTTTACTTTACTATATTACGCAATCTGAAAGTCGTGTTCATGTTGGAAAGCTAGATATCGCTTGAACACCGATACAGCAGACTGAAAATTTGTCCGTGCATGTGTGAATACTGTAGTAACGCTTCCATTTAGAACAATTACACATCGTGTTTTGTCCGTGCATGTATGGATATTAACCCTTGCATTCTCACGTGTTATCCTGCATAAGTCACATCACCACCTGTATTGAGAACAGATTACACTATCCATCGCACACTTCATTAAGGGGTGTTTATACCTCATGATACAGGAACTGTTAAGGGGAATATACTAGTATCGAGAAGCACGATGCATCATTCCTTTAATTGTGAGTGAAAACAATATTGAAAAATTCATATGAATCTGTCATTTAGTTAGATGAGCACTGCATTATGTGTTTGAAAATAACACATTCAGTAAATAGTATAGCCTCCAAAAGTGCATGTATATCAAAATATGCTGCACCAGTTATCACTTTAATCAACTATTAGGACAAGTAATGTGGAAATACACACAAAAAATTTTTACATTTCCCCAAATTCAAAATATTTATTCCAATTGTTCAGTGCAAAAAACATTCATGATTTATCATTAGCCTTGTTAGCGCAGTGTACATGTATTAATTCTAAATGGATGATTCCGTGGTCGTGGGGTCGAGTCCCATGCAAGGCACATATATTTACAAAATATTTCAAGTGGAAGTAGTCCCAAATTGTTCCACTTTCACTGGGCATTATATGCCCTCAGCCATGATATATATGCCTAATAATGCTCCAAGCTATTATTATCCAGACTGTATATGAATTTTTGGGCAAATAGCAAGCCATGATTTAACGGCAGGAAAGAATACTCTTATATCTGTGCAGTAAACCTGTGGGCACAGATCAATACTGGTGAACCAACAATGTGTATCCTATCGTGAGTCTCGTGACCACATCAGACAGGTAGCTTTCAGGTAACAGGTAACTTTCATTTAATAAGTACACCTTTCAGGTAACCATGGTAACAGAACATTACTGATGCATTATGGGATGGGTTAAACTCGGGTCCTTTGGCTCCGAAATCCTTAAATATTACGGTTGTCAGGTACTAACACTTGGAATACCTAGGGATAATGCTACTAACATATAAATATCATACAACAATGTAATAGATCGACCCTACATAGTTAATATGGTTTTATTCATCCGTCTAAAAAGCATGAAAATCTAAAGCGGGGCTTATTGAATGGTCTGATTGACATTTCTCAGTGAACCAATACATATCAGTATAGCAGAGGGCATAATTGTGTTCTATAATCTATCAATTTATTATCATTTCTAACAAGTGTTTATAAGCCAGTAACACTGCCCCTGCCTCGTCCCACACCTCCATTCAATGACTGTCCTACTGTATGGATAACCTCATAGACTTTGTATTCATGCTATTCATTGAGATATATTTTATCTGATATATTCTCAAGCCAAAGTGGACATTGACTGTAATTTTTACATATCCATCTGATGATGAAATATGTATGATGTATGGTCTCAATTCTAAAGAATAATAGTAAGAAAGAAGTGACACATCAATCATGTTAATTAACTCTCTCCATGCTGTAAGCAACCGGAAGTGCCATAAAGAGCAGTGCCTGTGACTAATCCAGCAGGGAGAGGGTTAGCTGGGGTATTTTTTAGTCATATAGCAATGTGAGCTGGCTGAAGTAAATACAATATTGCTGAAGAAATACAAGTTTGCCAAATTAGATAGTGTGTATTCACGGTATTGATGAACAACCTGCTGAAATAACAAGTATATCACAAGATCTTGCTGAAGTAACTAGTATATCACAAGATCTTGCTGAAGTAACTAATATATCACAAGATCTTGCTGAAGTAACTAGTGTATCATCATAGACTGCTGAAGTAGCCAGTGTATCATCAGAGTTTGCTGAAGTAACTAGTGTATCATCAGAGATTGCTGAAGTAACCAGTGTATCATCAGAGATTGCTGAAGTAACTAGTGTATCATCAGAGATTGCTGTAGTAACTAGTGTATCATCCGAGATTGCTGAAGTAACTAGTGTATCATCAGAGATCGCTGAAGTAACTAGTGTATCATCAGAGACTGCTGAAGTAGCTAGTGTATCATCAGAGATTGCTGAAGTAACTAGTGTATCATCAGAGATTGCTGAAGTAACTAGTGTATCTAGTGTATCATCAGAGATTGCTGAAGTAACTAGTGTATCATCAGAGATTGCTGAAGTAACTAGTGTATTAGCAGAGACTGCTGAAGTAACTAGTGTATCATCAGAGATTGCTGAAGTAACTAGTGTATCATCAGAGATTGCTGAAGTAACTAGTGTATCATCAAAGATTGCTGAAGTAACTAGTGTATCAATAGATATTGCTAAAGTAAATAGTGTATCATTAGAGATTGCTGAAGTAACTAGTGTTAACAGAGATTGCTGAAGAAATAGTGTATCAACAGAGACTGCTTAAGTAACTAGTGGATCATCAGAGGTTGCTGGAACTTGTGAATAAAAAGAGCTTGCTGAAATAACTATTGTATCAAGAAGTTGCTGAAGAAACTAGTCTATCAAAAGAGCTTGCTGAAGTAGCTAGTTTATTGCTGAAATAACTAATCTTGCTGAATTAACTAGTGTATCAAAAGAGTTTGCTGAAGTAGAATATTGCACAAGAGTGATATATAAGCTCTGAACTATAACGGTAGGCTGAGTGTCTATATTACAAAACAGTAATTGCCACTACTCAGCCCCAGATATACCCCCCCCCCCCCCCTCCACTATTGTCAATGATCTTTCATGCCATAAAACCTTATCAACATTGTACAGACCCATTTGGTATTGAGCCTCAACGACAGATAAACATATCATTTTACAGGCATTTACATACTGATGGTTACCTGGAATTTACCTGTGTCATTTACGGAGATAACCTTGAATCTCCAACTGAGTCTGAAATCCTATACCTTTTGTCAGTGGTAGGGAGAACAATTTTGACATAATCATGATGTCATCATTGATAGCATTGAATACAAAAACATATTATGTTCATCAAGTATATAATGATATACATGAACTAAAACATGTAAAAAGTTATATATGTTCTCTGTACACAGATCCATGCAGAATAGAGAACACATTTACCACAAAAATGATAGTAGTATTCAAAAAGAAAAGTTTTAATCCCACAAAATCTTTTTATTTTTTTTATTTCACAATTAATTTGATAGCTGAAACTTTCACCTTTCACTTCAGGACATCTTAATTAATTGTCTAGCGAGTTTTTAATTATTACTGTATTAGCTAGATAAGATGGGACAAGAATCAAGGGTGGCAATTCTTAAACTGGATGTACAAGCAAACATTAGATACAGTTGTATTAATGCAGTTGTCGACTAACAGATTCTAGTCAGTTTACTTCAGTACTTGCCCCAGGTGTCAAGCAATCCAATTATGAATTAACACTATTGGCAGTAAACGAGATATTTCCTCTGGGTCAAGTGACCACGGATCAGAGTACTAAAGTCACTCGTCCCAACCCATGCCATGCTAGCACAGTAACACTAAGTTCTTTTCAGCCCCTCTCGCCGTGACTGTCAGTGGACAGCTGAATGTTTAGTTAACAATAAACACAGATAAGTTTATTTAACCTGTTGGAGGCAACCAAGGATGCCAAACACAGTAAGCTTGTAATGGTTATAAAATAATGCAGAATGGAGAGGGTTAACCAAGTACATGCTATTATGACTTTGGTGTCAACACAGTCGCAAAGACATGGGTGTTGTTTGTAGCAAGTAACCAATCAACATGGCTTATCTCTAGGAGTTTTACATAGTCGTCATTAAAACATACACAGAAAACATGATGTAAATTGTATTCTTAAGCTTTAGTATATAAGCTTCTTTGGTAAACATGGTAAACAAATGGTAAACATGTTGAAGAGGCAAAATCATACTTGCAAGTATTGTATATATTTTATTTTTTATTTTGTTTATTTTTCTAAATAATATTAATAGTTAATAGAAATTCTGAAGAAGAAAAAATTCCAAACTGTACAACACTGTATCACCAATACAAAGGAGGTCGTTCTCAACAGTGCTCTGTTCTAAATATAGACTATTCTGCGTGGACCTCAGAGAAAACCACATATGCATTAAAGTCTGAGGCAGTCCCAGCATAGGCCTGTGTGGGGTCTGTTGTATGGAACTGTTTAGGCCCTGTAATACTACCCTATCACAGATAAAACTCAAAACTCGGAGTGGTAAGATATCGTTTCTTTCATCATGCACATTTCGATCAATTGATCAACGACAACAGCTAAAGCGATCAACATATTTTCCATGTATTTTACTCATAACCATGCTGACAATGTTCAATTTAATCCACGTGGGACTTTACACATTAAACATAGTAAATGAAAGTCTGGAGAATAACAGTAGTTTATTACTGGAGGCCAAAGGGCATAACACTAGTTATTGGTGTGTGTGTGTGTGTGCGCGTGTGTGAGGGGGGGGGGGGGGGGTCGTCCAAGTATTCATAGCTGGCAAACTTTCAGCTCATGCACATAACAAGTGAATGCATTAGGGATACATGTCTTAAGGAGATCCATGGTCATCTATGACCTATCGTCAGATGAATATTGAGAAAGACTATCCAAGCACTGGGCGAGACATGCCATGCCAGCATATAGGCTATAGTGTATAGTGAATGGAGGATTATGACCAGGTCAAGTGAGTATAGAGAAGTATTATCACTACCCAGAGTCCTGGACAGAAACATAGCCAATATAAATCTGTGAGGTGTGAAATGTCTTCAGTCATGATTGTTTGTTTATTTCACGTTACACATTTTATCATTACCAGATGATTAAATGTATTTTTTTATTTTTTTTAAACAAACACATTTAGCCAAGAGGACGTATGTGTTTATTTACATATTTTGAAATGATACTTGGAATAATACACAGCCAAAATGGCAAACTTATGCCTAAGCTAATTACCCTATCAAATGAAGTTTAGCCAACCTATGCTTGCCGCATTGGTTACCTTAATTGGACGTAATTGTCTTGCAATCTGATATGATTAATATTACCTTCAGTATGTAGGAAGATTCCAAATTAATTCAATGAGATGCATCTCAGATTTCTTACATTTATATAATATTGCTTCCATTATAACACACTATTGTATGCTTGATCATTACATCACTATTTAGTCATATTTAATAATTAATTTACCCCATCCCGATGTCTGTTGCAGATATTATTCCGATACCAAGATATATGTATGGTGCTTTATGTCCTAAGAGTTCCAAACTCAGCAAAGTGAAGGAACTAGCATTGAAACCAAATCTCGTTCTATTTGGTCTCAAGTTTTGAGAGCTGCATTGACACACATTGTTCTATTTTTAGACAAGGAGCATATGAATGGAAGTGGTTCAGTGAGGGGAAGCGGCACAAAGGATCTTTAGATCTCGCATAACATCCACGTAAAATATATCATTGGACTGACCAATACTTACTTATGCTTTAAAGCGATTCCTAGGATGCAGAAATCACCACCAAACCTGGAATTTTCTCATTAAACACCTTCCCGACGTGCAGCTCTCATGCAGCTATGTCGGTGCACACGGTGACGTCACCTGTCATTCAACCAATCAGGGCGGAGTTTCGCTGCACACCCGGTTGCTCACAGAATGCATTTTTGGCTAAAAGTCAAAAGCATGGGCGTTATTTATTTCATGACATCTTATCACCAGAACAATTGCGATTTCGTTTACCCAAGGTTGCATGAACATATATTAATATATTGTTCAAATAATGAAAAGCGTAGCGGGAAATTATAATAACCATTCTTAGCCTTGACCCCGGTGGCGGGAAATTGGAATTAACATATAATATCGATCGTGCAATATTACATGTGTTGGGTGAAATTACAAGACAAGTATTGTTCATCTTCTGGTCAGAAAAAAAAGAAAGACATGTTTAATAAATTAAGAGAAATCAAAAGCAACAATCAAAAGAAACTTCAATGTTGATATTTAATCGTACATTTCTTCATACTGTCTGTGCGCCATTCGAGCACGTGGAACCCTCAAGAACCATTATTGTGAATGTATACTTAATATTGTAGCATGTTTGAGTAGGATATACAATTAGTTATATTCGCTATTTCACTTCATGTATACAGAATGAGATATGGCAATGGGTTCAATTAAAGTGTACATTAGCAGTCGGGAGAGTAGCTGCCTATTCGCATACACAGACGCATCCACAGCAAACATAATTTCTAGCTTTTAACTTTATTTTTTAAGCAAAACATAAACATAGTACATTTACAGTAATGGCGAATCCATATTAAAATACCCCTAGCTACACGCCGGGCTGTGTATATGACCAGAATATATGTTTGTACAATTTGTTGGTTTTGTTACGGTATGGTGATGTGCTTTTCAAGTTACAGCAAATGACAATAATTATTGTGTAGGCCTAATATTAACTGATGTTGTCATTACTGTTTATTTCTGCCATAACCTGACAACAAATAAATGGATTTAATATAATAGATGTTTTCCCAAAACGAGGCATTCTCGGACAACGTGAAGGACAAACCGATAATGATAGATAATGAAGTGAGATAAGAGTTAGACCTGATACAAAATAATGAATTTCGCTCAATTTCGCTCAATTTTCATAGAGAAAAACAAAGTAAGGTGCCAAACATTATACATGTCCCTTGATCAGTTATGTATTAATTGCCCCGGGATCCTGTTTGTACCGTTCCCCCACCACCCCTTCCTTTGTATAGAGAATTAAACTGTTTGATTTGTTGTAATTTTCATCAATCCAAGGGGTATTGTCTCGATCTGTATATTTGTGTAAGAAATATCCTTCATGTTACATGTTAATATTAATGTACTATGATGCATATTTCAAAAATAGGTATGCACAGCGCATCCCGGGGTTTTATTCATTGCCAAATCTTAAGCATTTATTTGCTCAGGTCCTTGGTCATCGAATTTAATCATTTTTAAAGGTAGTTTGTCTTTATTGAAGTTTTTTTTAACTACTTTTTTTTGCATGTTTTCATGCTTCTTCATTTTAAAAACACATATAGTAAAATAATTAACTGTTTAATCGTCGCAAATGGGTGAAAGATTCCCGCAGCGACATGAAACTCCATAATCACTCATTCACTCACTATGGAGAGAAATTCTAATTTTTGAGATGATACCTTTGAATATTAGAGGTACTGTAGATTATTCACTTCTAATTTATGTAAAATGTGAACAATTAGTATAGTTAATATCCTAGAATAATGGTAAAATTAATATTTGTTTTATTTATTTGCGTTAAAACTAGGACAGTAAAGCATTCAAAATATGCACATTCATTACTGTATGCTAATGCATCAATACATTGTCATTTCCTAAAACTGTATAAAAGTACTTTGTAACAATATTAATGTCATAATATTAATTATCAAAGCCTCGATTTATCCGACAGAAAAACCTATCCTAAAAAGAAAAAGCAGCATATAGGCCTATGACTTTCTAGCTTCAAAATACTTCAATAACAGTAGTTAAATGAGGGAAATCAAACTAAGACATTTAATATTGTGACACATGAAAGTCGTTGTATATATGTCTTGTTCTTAACAATGTGTACTTAATTCCTCCCTTTTTTCCTCTTGTCTTTTACCGTCGATAACTCTCATTTTCGTTATAACTGAATGAACAGTGTATTTTACTGTATCTTCATAATCAATCTAGTATGGGTACCTACATTGTATACACATACCACACATATGTGTGTACTTGTTGCCATTTGACTTTTAAACTAGTAACAAAATATACGCAACGTAAGAGAGACCGAGATAGGGGAATATTATCCCGGTGTTGGAGACCTGATCTAAAGCCATGTATTGCCCTGGCACACACAGCACTATCCTGAACATGGTTCCATTCAATAATATGTTTTGGAAAGAAATGATTAAATAAAGAGGTATTGCCTTGGATGAGTTTGAAGCTTTTAGAATTATTTGATTGATGTTTTTCTATAATATTTGATGATATACAGTCTTTAAAAGATGTTGCTTTTATCAGTCGTCTACTGCTGCTGGTGAGGGTTTGGTAAGCATGGCAGGGCATAGCTGGCATCAGCCCTTCAACCACCTTGTAGAAGAACACTAATCTGTTGTTATTCCTTCTGTCGGAGAGCGGGGACGACTTGAGGTCGCTAAGCATCTGTGTGACACAACCCGGGCCTCTGGACTTGTAATCACCCGTGATGAATCCTACTGCCCTGTGTTGCACACGCTCTAGCTGGTCGATGTCTTTATGTAAGCCTGCATCATATCGTCCTCTGCCCACGGGGTTATCCGCTTGAAATATCTTCGCTACATCGGGACTATGATGAACCTGAATAGTACGAGCTGCCGGTAGAGGGTGGCATTATGTGTGCATGTGCATGTTTTGACATTTGACAACTGCGGCCACGTGGTTATGTTTGTAAACAATGTAGAACTCTCTAGAATTTGAAGGGAGAAAACTCAGTGGTATCCATCAACAACATGGCGGCCGCTTGGATTGAAAAACTTAAGTCGGCTCAGAAAACATGTCTAATTCAAGATGGTATTGACATATTTGTGCATTTAAATTATAAATGAATAAATATATTGCCTTTATTTAAGTATACGCTGCATCTATGTTTCATTTTTAGTATGTACTTTAAATCCTGCTGTTCGCTTCACAACGTGTTCGTGAATTATCCCAAGGTACCCTGTTTTCGCGTATTGTAACTTTCAAATATTCGGCAAAGGTGGAGATCACGGCATATAGATATGCATCTGGCAACTACCTAATCATTGTTTTTGCGATGATAACTCTTAGGCTGTTCCATTAGCTGTCCACCCGCTGTTCCCTAACATCGCTTTGTTTGAATCCAGTGTAATTTTTTACGTACCTATCGAGGTTTCAAACGAAATAGTTTAAACATTGTCACCATGATCACGGCCAGAAATGTTTATTACAGTTTGATCTGTTTCGTTTTCACATCAACCTACATTTTTTAGTATGCATGCGCCAACACCGGTGTAGGATATGATGGAAATAATGAGTTTGAAAAGTGCTGGTGAATTATTCCGATATGGTATGTAAATAATGAAAGCGAATTCAAACAAAGTGATGTCTTATCTGTCTACAGAGGTCCATTTTGATTTATGTGCTTTTCATGGGAAATTTTGAGATTTGGTTTAGTGTTGTCTGCCGCTGGCACAGTTTGCTCCCATAGCCTTCATAGGAGGATTATGGCCGGTGAAGTGAGTATAGTGAAGCATTATCACTACCAGGCCATAAACAGGGCACATCGCTGAATAAAGTAATATGGAGTATTATTTATTTGGTTGCAAAATTGAAGCCTAGATGTCTTTGGAATCATGAAATACGTTGCAACCGAGATTCGGCCAAATTTAGTAATAACAGGGATGGGGACCATGATCACCTTTGCCCAATATTATTTACATAATGCAACACTTGACTGTGCTTTGATAGTAATTACTGTACTTATCTGTTTTTAGGACGAAGGAAAATTCACTTCACATTCACTGATGGAACAGAGCTGACAGAAGAATATGATTTAGGAACCAGTGAACTGGTTGGTGGGTATTCATCTTGCCTAGGCCACGTGATCTAACTCAGCTTAGGCCATGTATGATCCCTTGCCTTCAAAGCCTATGAATTCCCGGAACAGCAAGATCAAAGGACTAGGGTCGGCACTGATAGTTCAATCAGATGCTTCTTAAGATGTATTAGCTCCGCCTACTTGTTTGTAACAATGACGTCGAGCACTGTCACCTGCCGAATTTGCTCAGTTGCCAAGCATGAGCAAATCCTTTCTAAGAGTTTTCTAATGGGAAACCAACTTGCACAGGTGATATGGTATCACCCAGAACAAGGTGAACAAGATGAGCTGTCATCACATTATGTCATGCCAAGCTAAATCGCCTCACGAAAGTAGCTGTGAATAAAACATGTTTTCATTGGTTGGTTTAAAATTATACACATGGGCAGACAACTTGCTATGCCATTAGGGTACCCTTTGCCAGCCAGATAATTGGAGGCTATGAAGGGTAGTAAATGTAGTCCTGCATAGCTCGGAGCTCTATGGCCATATGTCTGATTAAAACTGTTCACACCGTTTTGTATACACCGTTCTCTGTCTGTCGAGTGGCAATGCAGTTATCATCCTTGGTCTTGTCGGTACCAGCCGATGCTCGCAGGTTTACTGCAACATTCAGCGCT